>CAJHQQ010003226.1:0-48264 GCA_905132885.1 Moricandia moricandioides | reverse complement strand
AAAGAGCATCCTAGGGACGCATCAGACACTAACTCAGCTTGATGTAGAGATGGGTTGAATCGTGATCAAGACATCTCGGATCAGACCTTGTCCAAAACTTTCTTGTTGTGGATGTGAAGTGAGTAATCCAACAACATTCTCTCCAAGCTTCTTGACTCTGGAACGAGTCATGGGACCTTCAGGAATGGCTAGAGCATCATCACCAGGTTGCTGGTGCAATATGGCTTCATGTGGCTCATCTAGACTCTCCTTGTTCTCCTTAGTGATCCGGTCCATGATCTCATCAAATGCACTCTTAAATGTTGCATCCTCAAGCTCTTCAGGTTCAGGTTCATGCTTCCATTCTTTGGTGCTTTCCATGATCACATCAACTTATGATGAAGAAGTTATCCCACTTTTAACCGCAGTGGATTCCAGTTTTTCCTGTTTTGGAGATTTGGGAATTTATTCTTGATACTAATAAACCAGAATGAATCATGATGTAAAAAGCTTCATTTCGACTCATTAATCAGTGTAGAATCACCCTGAAGTTGAATCAATATCATTGGAGTTATGATGAAGAAGTTATCCCACTTTTAACCAAAGTGATTCCAGTTTGCCCTGTTTGGAGATTTGGCAATTTCTTCTTGATACTAATAAAACCAGAATGAATCACGATGTAAGAAGCTTGATTTGGACTCATAAATCAGTGTAGAATCACCCTGAAGTTGACTCAAGATCATAGGAGTTATGATGAAGAAGTTATCCCATTTTTAACCGAAGTGATTCCAGTTTGCCCTGTTTGGAGATTTGGGAAATTTATTTCTTGATACTAATAAAACCAGAATGAATCACAATGTAAGAAGATTGATTTGGACTCATTAATCAGTGTAGAATCACCCCTGAAGTTGAATCAATATCATTGGAGTTATGATGAAGAAGTTATCCCACATTTTAACCGAAGTGATTCCAGTTGCCCTGTTTTGGAGATTTGGCAATTTCTTCTTGATACTAATAAAACCAGAATGAATCACGATGTAAGAAGCTTGATTTGGACTCATAAATCAGTGTAGAATCACCCTGAAGTTGAATCAATATCATTGGACTTATGATGAAGAAGTTATCCCACTTTTAACCGAAGTGATTCCAGTTTATCCTGTTTGGAGATTTGGCAATTTCTTCTTGATACAAATAAAACCAGAATGAATCACGATGTAAGAAGCTTGATTTGGACTCATAAATCAGTGTAGAATCATCCTGAAGTTGAATCAATATCATTGGAGTTATGATGAAGAAGTTATCCCACTTTTAACCGAAGTGATTCCAATTTGCCCTGTTTGGAGATTTGGGAATTTATTCTTGATACTAATAAAAACAGAATGAATCACGATGTAAGAAGCTTGATTTGGACTCATTAATCAGTTTAGAATCACCCTGAAGTTGAATCAATATCATAGGAGTTATGATGAAGAAGTTATCCCACTTTTAACCGAAGTGATTCCAGTTTGCCCTGTTTGGAGATTTGGCAATTTCTTCTTGATACTAATAAAACCAGAATGAATCACGATGTAAGAAGCTTTATTTGGACTCATATAATCAGTGTAGAATCACCTGAAGTTGAATCAATATCATTGGAGTTATGATGAAGAAGTTATCCCACTTTTAACCGAAGTGATTCCAGTTTGCCCTGTTTGGAGATTTGGCAATTTATTCTTGATACTAATAAAACCAGAATGAATCACGATGTAAGAAGCTTGATTTGAACTCATTAATCAGTTCAGAATCACCCTGAAGTTGAATCAATATCATTGGAGTTATGATGAAGAAGTTATCCCACTTTTAACCGAAGTGATTCCAGTTTACCCTGTTTGGAGATTTGGCAATTTCTTCTTGATACTAATAAAACCAGAATGAATCACGATGTAAGAAGCTTGATTTGGACTCATAAATCAGTGTAGAATCACCCTAAAGTAGAATCAAGATCATAGGAGTTATGATGAAGAAGTTATCCCACTTTTAACCGAAGTGCTTCCAGTTTACCATATTTGGAGATTTGACAATTTCTTCTTGATACTAATAAAACCAGAATGAATCACGATGTAAGAAAATTGATTTGGACTCATAAATCAGTTTAGAATCACCCTAAAGTTGAATCAAGATCATAGGAGTTATGATGAAGAAGTTATCCCACTTTTAACCGAAATGATTCCAGTTTATCATGTTTGGAGATTTGGAAATTTCTACTTGATACGAATAAAACCAGAATCAATCACGATGTAAGAAGCTTGATTTGGACTCATAAATCAGTGTAGAATCACCCTAAAGTTGAACTAAGATCATAGGAGTTATGATGAAGAAGTTATCCCACTTTTAACCGAAGTGATTCCAGTTTACCCTGTTTGGAGATTTCTCACTTTCTACTTGATTCTAATCAAACCAGAATGAATCAAGATGTAAGAACCTTGATTTGGACTCATAAATCAGTGCAGAGTCATCCTGAAGTAGAATCAAGATCATAGGAGTTATGATTAAGAAGTTATGTCATTTTTAACCGAAGAGTTTACCCTGTTTGGAGATTTGGCAATTTCTTCTTGATACTAATAAAACCAAAATGAGTCACGAAGTAAGAAGCTTGATTTGGACTCATTAATCAGTGTAGAATCACCCTGAAGCAGAATCAAGATCATAGGAGTTATGATGAAGAAATTATCCCACTTTTAACCGAAGTGATTCCAGTTTACTCTGTTTGGAGATTTGGCAATTTCTTCTTGATACTAATAAAACCAGAATGAATCACGACGTAAGAAGCTTGATTTGGACTCATAAATCAGTGTAGAATCACACTAAAGTTGAATCAATATCATAGGAGTTATGATGAAGAAGTTATCCCACTTTTAACCGAAGTGATTCCAGTTTACCATCTTTGGAGATTTGGCAATTTCTTCTTGATACTAATAAATCACGATGTAAGAAGCTTGATTTGGACTCATTAATCAGTGTAGAATCACCCTGAAGCAGAATCAAGATCATAGGAGTTATGATGAAGAAATTATCCCACTTTTAACCGAAGTGATTCCAGTTTACTATGTTTGGAGATTTGGCAATTTCTTCTTGATACTAATAAAACCAGAATGAATCACGATGTAATAAGATTGATTTGGACTCATAAATCAGTGTAGAATCACCCTAAACTTGAATCAAGATCATAGGAGTTATGATGGAGAAGTTATCCCACTTTTAACCGAAGTTATTCCAGTTTACCATCTTTGGAGATTTGGCAATTTCTTCTTAATACTAATAAAACCAGAATGAATCACGATGTAAGAAACTTGATTTGGACTCATTAATTATTGTAGAATCACCATGAAGTTGAATCAAGATCATAGGAGTTATGATGAAGAAGTTATCCCACTTTTAACCAAAGTGATTCCAATTTACCCTGTTTGGAGATTTGGCAATTTCTTCTTGTTTCTAATCAAACCAGAATGAATAACGATGTAAGAATCTTGATGTGGACTCATAAATCAGTGGATCATCACCCCGAAGTTGAATCAATATCATAGGAGTTATGATGAAGAAGTTATCCCACTTTTAACCGAAGTGATTCCAGTTTACCCTCTTTGGAGATTTGGCAATTGCTTCTTGATACTAATAAAACCAGAATGAATCACGATGTAAGAAGCTTGATTTGGACTCATTAGTCAGTGTAGAATCACCCTGAAGTTGAATCAAGATCATAGGAGTTATGATGAAGAAGTTATCCCACTTTTAACCGAAGTGATTCTAGTTTACCATGTTTGGAGATTTGACAATTTCTTCTTGATTCTAATAAAACCAGAATGAATCAAGATGTAAGAAGCTTGATTTAGACTCATAAATCAGTTTAGAATCACCCTAAACTTGAATCAAGATCATAGGAGTTATGATGAAGAAGTTATCCCACTTTTAACCGAAGTGATTCCAGTTTACCATGTTTGGAGATTTGACAATTTCTACTTGATTCTAATCAAACCAGAATGAATCAAGATGTAAGAAGCTTGATTTGGACTCATAAATCAATGCAGAGTCATCCTGAAGTAGAATCAAGATCATAGGAGTTATGATTAAGAAGTTATGTCATTTTTAACCGAAGAGTTTACCCTGTTTGGAGATTTTGCAATTTGTTCTTGATACTAATAAAACCAGAATGAATCACGATTTAAGAATATTGATTTGGAATCATAAATCAATGTAGAATCACCCTAAAGTAGAATCAAGATCATAGGAGTTATGATGAAGAAGTTATCCCACTTTTAACCGAAGTGATTCCACTTTACCATGTTTGGAGATTTGACAATTTCTTCTTGATACTAATAAAACCAGAATGAATCACGATGTAAGAAGCTTGATTTTGACTCATAAATCAGTGGAGAATCATCCTGAAGTTGAATCAATATCATTGGACTTATGATGAAGAAGTTATCCCACTGTTGACCGAAGTGATTCCAGTTTACCATGTTTGGAGATGTGGCAATTTCTTCTTGATACTAATAAAACCAGAATGAATCAAGATGTAAGAAGCTTGATTTGGACTCATAAATCAGTTTAGTATCACCCTAAAGTTGAATCAAGATCATAGGAGTTATGATGAAGAAGTTATCCCACTTTTAACCGAAGTGATTCCAGTTTACCCTGTTTGGAGATTTGGCAATTTCTACTTGATTCTAATCATACCAGAATGAATCAAGATGTAAGAAGCTTTATTTGGACTCATAAATCAGTGTAGAATCACCCTAAAGTTGAATCAAGATCATAGGAGTTATGAAGAAGAAGTTATCCCACTTTTAACCGAACTGATTCCAGTTAACCATCTTTGGAGATTTGGCAATTTCTTATTGATACTAATAAAACCAGAATAAATCACGATTTAAGAAACTTGATTTGGACTCATTAATCAGTGTAGAATCACCCTGAAGTTGAATCAAGATCATAGGAGTTATGATGAAGAAGTTATCCCACTTTTAACCGAAGTGATTCCAGTTTTCCCTGTTTGGAGATTTGGCAATTTCTTATTGATACTAATAAAACCAGAATGCATCACGATGTAAGAAGCTTTATTTGGACTCATTAATCAGTGTAGAATCACCCTGAAGTTGATTCAAGATCATAGGAGATATGATGAAGAAATTTTCCCATTTTTAACCGAAGTGATTCCAGTTTACCCTGTTTGGAGATTTGGCAATTTCTTCTTGATACTAATAAAACCAGAATGAATCACGATGTAAGAAGTTTGATTTGGACTCATAAATCAGTTTAGAATCACCGTAAAGTTGAATCAAGATCATAGGAGTTATGATGAAGAAGTTATCCCACTTTTAACCGAAGTGATTCCAGTTTACCCTGTTTGGAGATTTGACCATTTCTACTTGATTCTAATCAAAACAGAATGAATCAAGATGTAAGATGCTTGATTTGGACTCATAAATCAGTGCAGAGTCATCCTGAAGTAGAATCAAGATCATAGGAGTTATGATTAAGAAGTTATGTCATTTTTAACCGAAGAGTTTACCCTGTTTGGAGATATGGCAATTGCTTCTTGATACAAATAAAACCAAAATGAATCACGATGTAAGAAGCTTGATTTGGACTCATTAATCAGTGTAGAATCACCCTGAAGCAGAATCAAGATCAAAGGAGTTATGATGAAGAAGTTATCCCACTTTTAACCGAAGTGATTCCAGTTTTTCCTGTTTGGAGATTTTGCAATTTCTTCTTGATACTAATAAAACCAGAATGCATCATGGTGTAAGAAGCTTGATTTGGACTCATTAATCAGTTTAGAATGACCCTGAAGTTGAATCAAGATCATAGGAGTTATGATGAAGAAATTATCCCATCTTTAACCGAAGTGATTCCAGTTTACCTAGTTTGGAGATTTGGCAATTTCTTCTTGATAGTAATAAAACCAGAATGAATCAAGATGTAAGAAGCTTGATTTGGACTCATTAATCAGTGTAGAATCACCCTGAAGCAGAATCAAGATCATAGGAGTTATGATGAAGAAATTATCCCACTTTTAATCGAAGTGATTCCAGTTTACCCTTTTTGGAGATTTGATAATTTCTTCTTGATACTAATAAAACCAGAATGAATCACGATGTAAGAAGCTTGATTTCGACTCATAAATAAGTTTAGAATCACCCTAAAGTTGAATCAAGATCATAGGAGTTATGATGAAGAAGTTATCCCTCTTTTAACGAAAGTGATTCCAGTTTACCCTGTTTGGAGATTTGGCAGTTTCTACTTGATTCTAATCAAACCAGAATGAATCAAGATGTAAAAAGCTTGATTTGGACTCATAAATCAGTGCAGAGTTATCCTGAAGTAGAATCAAGATCATAGGAGTTATGATTAAGAAGTTATGTCATTTTTAACCGAAGAGTTTACCCTGTTTGGAGATTTGGCAATTTCTTCTTGATACTAATAAAACCAAAATGAATCACGATGTAAGAAGCTTGATTTTGACTCATTAATCAGTGTAGAATCACCCTGAAGCAGAATCAAGATCATCGGAGTTATGATGAAGAAATTATCCCACTTTTAACCGAAGTGAATCTAGTTTACTCTGTTTGGAGATTTGGCAATTTCTTCTTGTTTCTAATCAAACCCGAATGAATAACGACGTAAGAATATTAATGTGGACTCATAAATCACTGGATCATCAGCCCGAAGTTGAATCAATATCATAGGAGTTATGATGAAGAAGTTATCCCACTTTTAACCGAAGTGATTCCATTTTACCCTGTTTGGAGATTTGACAATTTCTTCTTGATACTAATAAAACCAGAATGAATCACGATGTAAGAAGCTTGATTTCGACTCATAAATAAGTTTAGAATCACCCTAAAGTTGAATCAAGATCATAGGAGTTATGATGAAGAAGTTATCCCACTTTTAACGAAAGTGATTCCAGTTTACCCTTTTTGGAGATTTGGCAATTTCTACTTGATTCTAATCAAACCAGAATGAATCAAGATGTAAAAAGCTTGATTTGGACTCATAAATCAGTGCAGAGTTATCCTGAAGTAGTATCAAGATCATAGGAGTTATGATTAAGAAGTTATGTCATTTTTAACCGAAGAGTTTACCCTGTTTGGAGATTTGGAAATTTCTTCTTGATACTAATAAAACCAGAATGAATCACGATGTAAGAAGCTTGATTTGAACTCATTAATCAGTTTAGAATCACCCTGAAGTTGAATCAAGATCATAGGAGTTATGATGAAGAAGTTATCCCACTTTTAACCGAAGTGATTCTAGTTTACCCTGTTTGGAGATTTGACAATCTCTTCTTGATTCTAATAAAACCAGAATGAATCAAGATGTAAGAAGCTTTATTTAGACTCATAAATCAGTTTAGAATCACCCTAAACTTGAATCAAGATCATAGGAGTTATGATGAAGAAGTTATCCCACTTTTAACCGAAGTGATTTCAGTTTACCCTGTTTGGAGATTTGACAATTTCTACTTGATTCTAATCAAACCAGAATGAATCAAGATGTAAGAAGCTTGATTTGGACTCATAAATCAATGCAGAGTCATCATGAAGTAGAATCAAGATCATAGGAGTTATAATTAAGAAGTTATGTCATTTTTAACCGAAGAGTTTACCCTGTTTGGAGATTTTGCAATTTGTTCTTGATACTAATAAAACCAGAATGAATCACGATTTAAGAAAATTGATTTGGAATCATAAATCAGTGTAGAATCACCCTAAAGTAGAATCAAGATCATTGGAGTTATGATGAAGAAGTTATCCCACTTTTAACCGAAGTGATTCCACTTTACCATGTTTGGAGATTTGACAATTTCTTCTTGATACTTATAAAACCAGAATGAATCACGATGTAATAAAATTGATTTGGACTCATAAATCAGTTTAGAATCACCCTAAAGTTGAATCAAGATCATAGGAGTTATGATGAAGAAGTTATCCCACTTTTAACCGAAATGATTCCAGTTTATCCTGTTTGGAGATTTGGCAATTTTTACTTGATACTAATAAAACCAGAATGAATCATGATGTAAGAAGCTTGATTTGGACTCATAAATCAGTGTAGAATCACTCTAAAGTTGAACCAAGATCATTGGAGTTATGATGAAGAAGTTATCCCACTTTTAACCGAAGTGATTCCAGTTTACCTTGTTTGTAGATTTCTCAATTCTACTTGATTCTAATCAAACCATAATGAATCAAGATGTAAGAAGCTTGATTTGGACTCATAAATCAGTGCAGAGTCATCCTGAAGTAGAAACAAGATCATAGGAGTTATGATTAAGAAGTTATGTCATTTTTAACCGAAGAGTTTACCCTGTTTGGAGATTTGGCAATTTCTTCTTGATACTAATAAAACCAAAATGAATCAAGATGTAAGAAGCTTGATTTGGGCTCATTAATCAGTGTAGAATCACCCTGAAGCAGAATCCAGATCATAGGAGTTATGATGAAGAAATTATCCCACTTTTAACCGAAGTGATTCCAGTTTACTCTGTTTGGAGATTTGGCAATTTCTTCTTGATACTAATAAAACCATAATGAATCACGATGTAAGAAGCTTGATTGGGACTCATAATTCAGTGTAGAATCACCCTAAAGTTGAATCAAGATCATAGGAGTTATGATGAAGAAGTTATCCCACTTTTAACCGAAGTGATTCCAGTTTACCATCTTTGGAGATTTGGCAATTTCTTCTTGATACTAATAAAACCAGAATGGATCACGATTTAAGAAACTTGATTTGGACTTATTAATCATTGTAGAATCACCATGAAGTTGAATCAAGATCATAGGAGTTATGATGAAGAAGTTATCCCACTTTTAACCGAAGTGATTCCAATTAACCCTGTTTGGAGATTAGACAATTTCTTCTTGTTTCTAATCAAACCAGAATGAATAACAATGTACGAATCTTGATGTGGACTCATAAATCAGTGGATCATCACCCCGAAGTTGAATCAATATCATAGGAGTTATGATGAAGAAGTTATCCAACTTTTAACCGAAGTGATTCCAGTTTATCCTGTTTGGAGATTTGGCAATTTCTTCTTGATGCTAATAAAACCAGAATAAATCACGATGTAAGAATCTTGATTTGGACTCATTAATCAGCGTAGAATCACCCTGAAGTTGAAACAAGATCATAGGAGTTATGATGAAGAAGTTATCCCACTTTTAACCGAAGTGATTCCAGTTTACCCTGTTTGGAGATTTGACAATTTCTTCTTGATTATAATAAAACCAGAATGAATCAAGATGTAAGAAGCTTGATTTGGACTCATAAATCAGTTTAGTATCACCCTAAAGTTGAATCAAGATCATAGGAGTTATGATGAAGAAGTTATCCCACTTTTAACCGAAGTGATTCCAGTTTACCCTGTTTGGAGATTTGGCAATTTCTACTTGATTCTAATCAAACCAGAATGAATCAAGATGTAAGAAGCTTGATTTGGACTCATAAATCAGTGTTGAATCACCCTAAAGTAGAATGAAGATCATAGGAGTTATGATGAAGAAGTTATCCCACTTTGAACCGAAGTGATTCCAGTTTACCATCTTTGGAGATTTGGCAATTTCTTCTTGATACTAATAAAACCAGAATGAATCACGATTTAAGAAACTTGATTTGGACTCATTAATCAGTGTAGAATCACCCTGAAGTTGAATCAAGATCATAGGAGTTATGATGAAGAAGTTATCCCACTTTTAACCGAAGTGATTCCAGTTTTCCCTGTTTGGAGATTTGGCAATTTCTTCTTGATACTAATAAAACCAGAATTCATCACGATGTAAGAAGCTTTATTTGGACTCATTAATCAGTGTAGAATCACCCTGAAGTTGAATCAAGATCATAGGAGTTATGATGAAGAAATTATCCCACTTTTAACCGAAGTGATTCCAGTTTACCCTGTTTGGAGATTTGACAATTTCTTCTTGATACTAATAAAACCAGAATGAATCACGATGTAAGAAGCTTGATTTCGACTCATAAATAAGTTTAGAATCACCCTAAAGTTGAATCAAGATCATAGGAGTTATGATGAAGAAGTTATCCCACTTTTAACGAAAGTGATTCCAGTTTACCCTGTTTGGAGATTTGGCAATTTCTACTTGATTCTAATCAAACCAGAATGAATCAAGATGTAAAAAGCTTGATTTGGACTCATAAATCAGTGCAGAGTTATCCTGAAGTAGAATCAAGATCATAGGAGTTATGATTAAGAAGTTATGTCATTTTTAACCGAAGAGTTTACCCTGTTTGGAGATTTGGGAATTTCTTCTTGATACTAATAAAACCAGAATGAATCACGATGTAAGAAGCTTGATTTGAACTCATTAATCAGTTTAGAATCACCCTGAAGTTTAATCAAGATCATAGGAGTTATGATGAAGAAGTTATCCCACTTTTAACCGAAGTGATTCTAGTTTACCCTGTTTGGAGATTTGACAATCTCTTCTTGATTCTAATAAAACCAGAATGAATCAAGATGTAAGAAGCTTGATTTGGACTCATAAATCAGTTTAGAATCACCCTAAACTTGAATCAAGATCATAGGAGTTATGATGAAGAAGTTATCCCACTTTTAACCGAAGTGATTTCAGTTTACCCTGTTTGGAGATTTGACAATTTCTACTTGATTCTAATCAAACCAGAATGAATCAAGATGTAAGAAGCTTGATTTGGACTCATAAATCAATGCAGAGTCATCATGAAGTAGAATCAAGATCATAGGAGTTATAATTAAGAAGTTATGTCATTTTTAACCGAAGAGTTTACCCTGTTTGGAGATTTTGCAATTTGTTTTTGATACTAATAAAACCAGAATTAATCACGATTTAAGAAAATTGATTTGGAATCATAAATCAGTGTAGAATCACCCTAAAGTAGAATCAAGATCATTGGAGTTATGATGAAGAAGTTATCCCACTTTTAACCGAAGTGATTCCACTTTACCATGTTTGGAGATTTGACAATTTCTTCTTGATACTTATAAAACCAGAATGAATCACGATGTAATAAAATTGATTTGGACTCATAAATCAGTTTAGAATCACCCTAAAGTTGAATCAAGATCATAGGAGTTATGATGAAGAAGTTATCCCACTTTTAACCGAAATGATTCCAGTTTATCCTGTTTGGAGATTTGGCAATTTTTACTTGATACTAATAAAACCAGAATGAATCATGATGTAAGAAGCTTGATTTGGACTCATAAATCAGTGTAGAATCACCCTAAAGTTGAACCAAGATCATTGGAGTTATGATGAAGAAGTTATCCCACTTTTAACCGAAGTGATTCCAGTTTACCTTGTTTGTAGATTTCTCAATTCTACTTGATTCTAATCAAACCATAATGAATCAAGATGTAAGAAGCTTGATTTGGACTCATAAATCAGTGCAGAGTCATAGGAGTTATGATTAAGAAGTTATGTCATTTTTAACCGAAGAGTTTACCCTGTTTGGAGATTTGGCAATTTCTTCTTGATACTAATAAAACCAAAATGAATCAAGATGTAAGAAGCTTGATTTGGGCTCATTAATCAGTGTAGAATCACCCTGAAGCAGAATCAAGATCATAGGAGTTATGATGAAGAAATTATCCCACTTTTAACCGAAGTGATTCCAGTTTACTCTGTTTGGAGATTTGGCAATTTCTTCTTGATACTAATAAAACCATAATGAATCACGATGTAAGAAGCTTGATTGGGACTCATAATTCAGTGTAGAATCACCCTAAAGTTGAATCAAGATCATAGGAGTTATGATGAAGAAGTTATCCCACTTTTAACCGAAGTGATTCCAGTTTACCATCGTTGGAGATTTGGCAATTTCTTCTTGATACTAATAAAACCAGAATGAATCACGATTTAAGAAACTTGATTTGGACTTATTAATCATTGTAGAATCACCATGAAGTTGAATCAAGATCATAGGAGTTATGATGAAGAAGTTATCCCACTTTTAACCGAAGTGATTCCAATTAACCATGTTTGGAGATTAGACAATTTCTTCTTGTTTCTAATCAAACCAGAATGAATAACAATGTACGAATCTTGATGTGGATTCATAAATCAGTGGATCATCACCCCGAAGTTGAATCAATATCATAGGAGTTATGATGAAGAAGTTATCCAACTTTTAACCGAAGTGATTCCAGTTTATCCTGTTTGGAGATTTGGCAATTTCTTCTTGATGCTAATAAAACCAGAATAAATCACGATGTAAGAATCTTGATTTGGACTCATTAATCAGCGTAGAATCACCCTGAAGTTGAAACAAGATCATAGGAGTTATGATGAAGAAGTTATCCCGCTTTTAACCGAAGTGATTCCAGTTTACCCTGTTTGGAGATTTGACAATTTCTTCTTGATTATAATAAAACCAGAATGAATCAAGATGTAAGAAGCTTGATTTGGACTCATAAATCAGTTTAGTATCACCCTAAAGTTGAATCAAGATCATAGGAGTTATGATGAAGAAGTTATCCCACTTTTAACCGAAGTGATTCCAGTTTACCCTGTTTGGAGATTTGGCAATTTCTACTTGATTCTAATCAAACCAGAATGAATCAAGATGTAAGAAGCTTGATTTGGACTCATAAATCAGTGTAGAATCACCCTAAAGTAGAATGAAGATCATAGGAGTTATGATGAAGAAGTTATCCCACTTTGAACCGAAGTGATTCCAGTTTACCATCTTTGGAGATTTGGCAATTTCTTCTTGATACTAATAAAACCAGAATTCATCACGATGTAAGAAGCTTTATTTGGACTCATTAATCAGTGTAGAATCACCCTGAAGTTGAATCAAGATCATAGGAGTTATGATGAAGAAGTTATCCCACTTTTAACCGAAGTGATTCAAGTTTACCCTGTTTGGAGATTTGGCAATTTCTTCTTGATACTAATAAAATCAGAATGAATCACGATGTAAGAAGTTTTATTTGGACACATAAATCAGTTTAGAATCACCGTAAAGTTGAATCAAGATCATAGGAGTTATGATGAAGAAGTTATCCCACTTTTAACCGAAGTGATTCCAGTTTACCCTGTTTGGAGATTTGACAATTTCTACTTGATTCTAATCAAAACAGAATGAATCAAGATGTAAGTTGCTTGATTTGGACTCATAAATCAGTGCAGACTCATCCTGAAGTTTTATTTGGACACATAAATCAGTTTAGAATCACCGTAAAGTTGAATCAAGATCATAGGAGTTATGATTAAGAAGTTATGATTAAGAAGTTATGTCATTTTTAACCGAAGAGTTTACCCTGTTTGGAGATTTGGCAATTTCTTCTGGATACTAATAAAACTAAAATGAATCACGATGTAAGAAGCTTGATTTGGACTCATTAATCAGTGTAGAATCACCCTGAAGCATAATCAAGATCATAGGAGTTATGATGAAGAAGTTATCTCAATTTTAACCGAAGTGATTCCAGTTTTCCCTGTTTGGAGATTTGGCAATTTCTTCTTTATACTAATAAAACCAGAATGCATCACGGTGTAAGAAGCTTGATTTGGACTCATTAATCAGTGTAGAATGACCCTGAAGTTGAATCAAGATCATAGGAGTTATGATGAAGAAATTATCCCACTTTTAACCGAAGTGATTCCAGTTTACCCAGTTTGGAGATTTGGCAATTTCTTTTTGATTGTAATAAAACCAGAATGAATCACGATGTAAGAAGCTTGATTTGGACTCATTAATCAGTGTAGAATCACCCTGAAGTTGAATCAACATCATAGGAGTTATGATGAAGAAGTTATCCCACTTTTAACCGAAGTGATTCTAGTTTACCCAGTTTGGAGATTTGGTAATTTCTTCTCGATTCTAATAAAACCAGAATGAATCAAGATGTAAGAAGCTTGATTTGGACTCATAAATCAGTTTAGAATCACCCTAAAGTTGAATCAAGATCATAGGAGTTATGATGAAGAAGTTATCCCACTTTTAACCGAAGTAATTCCACTTTACCCTGTTTGGAGATTTGACAATTTCTACTTGATTCTAATCAAACCAGAATGAATCAAGATGTAAGAAGCTTGATTTGGACTCATAATTCAATGCAGAGTCATCCTGAAGTAGAATCAAGATCATAGGAGTTATGATTAAGAAGTTATGTCAATTTTAACTGAAGAGTTTACCCTGTTTGGAGATTTGGCAATTTATTCTTGATACTAATAAAACCAAAATGAATCACGATGTAAGAAGCTTGATTTGGACTCATTAATCAGTGTAGAATCACCCTGAAGCAGAATCAAGATCATAGGAGTTATGATGAAGAAGTTATCCCACTTTTAATCGAAGTGATTCCAGTTTTCCCTGTTTAGAGATTTGGCCATTTCTTCTTGAAACTAATAAAACCAGAATGCATCACGGTGTAAGAAGATTGATTTGGACTCATTAATCAATGTAGAATCACCCTGAAGTTGAATCAAGATCATAGGAGTTATGATGAAGAAATTATCCCACTTTTAACCGAAGTTAATCCAGTTTACCCAGTTTGGAGATTTGACAATTTATTCTTGATACTAATAAAACCAGAATGAACCACGATGTAAGAAGCTTGGCTTGGACTCATTAATCAGTGTAGAATCACCCTGAAGTTGAATCAAGATCATAGGAGTTATGATGAAGAAGTTATCCCACTTTTAACCGAAGTGATTCCAGTTTATCCTGTTTGGAGATTTGGCAATTTCTTCTTGATTCTAATAAAACCAGAATGAATCACGATGTAAGAAGCTTGATTTGGACTCATAAATCAGTTTAGAATCACCCTAAAGTTGAATCAAGATCATAGGAGTTATGATGAAGAAGTTATCCCACTTTTAACCGAAGTGATTCCAGTTTACCCTGTTTGGAGATTTGGCAATTTCTACTTGATTCTAATCAAACCAGAATGAATAAAGATGTAAGAAGCTTGATTTGTACTCATAAATCAGTGTAGAATCACCCTAAAGTTGAATCAAGATCATAGGAGTTATGATGAAGAAGTTATCCCACTTTTAACCGAAGTGATTCAAGTTTACCATTTTTGGAGATTTGGCAATTTGTTCTTGATACTAATAAAACCATAATGAATCACGATATAAGAAACTTGATTTGGACTCATTAATCAGTGTAGAATCACCCTGAAGTTGAATCAAGATCATAGGAGTTATGATGAAGAAGTTATCCCACTTTTAACTGAAGTAATTCCAGTTTTCCCTGTTTGGAGATTTGGCAATTTCTTCTTGATACTAATAAAACCAGAATGCATCACGGTGTAAGAAGCTTTATTTGGACTCATTAATCAGTGTAGAATCACCCTGAAGTTGAATCAAGATCATAGGAGTTATGATGAAAAAATTATCCCACTTTTAACCGAAGTGATTCCAGTTTACCCTGTTTGGAGATTTGGCAATTTATTCTTGATACTAATAAAACCAGAATGAATCACGATGTAAGAAGCTTGATTTGGACTCATAAATAAGTTTAGAATCACCCTAAAGTTGAATCAAGATCATAGGAGTTATGATGAAGAAGTTATCCCACTTTTAACCAAAGTGGTTCCAGTTTACCCTGTTTGGAGATTTGGCAATTTCTACTTGATTCTAATCAAACCAGAATGAATCAAGATGTAAAAAGCTTGATTTGGACTCATAAATCAGTGCAGAGTCATCCTGAAGTAGAATCAAGATCATAAGAGTTATGATTAAGAAGTTATGTCATTTTTAACCGAAGATTTTACCCTGTTTGGAGATTCGGCAATTTCTTCTTGATACTAATAAAACCAAAATGAATCACGATGTAAGAAGCTTGATTTGGACTCATTAATCAGTGTAGAATCACCCTGAAGCAGAATCAAGATCATAGGAGTTATGATGAAGAAATTATCCCACTTTTATCCGAAGTGATTCCAGTTTACTCTGTTTGGAGATTTGGCAATTTTTTCTTGATACTAATAAAACTAGAATGAATCACGATGTAAGAAGCTTGATTTGGACTCATAAATCAGTGTAGAATCACCCTAAAGTTGAATCAAGATCATAGGAGTTATGATGAAGAAGTTATCCCACATTTAAACGAAGTGATTCCAGTTAACCATCTTTGGAGATTTGACAATTTATTCTTGATACTAATAAAACCAGAATGAATCACGTTGTAAGAAACTTGATTTGGACTCATTAATCAGTGTAGAATCACCATGACGTTGAATCAATATCATAAGAGTTATGATGAAGAAGTTATCCCACTTTTAACCGAAGTGATTCCAGTTTACCCTGTTTCGTGATTTGACAATTTCTTCTTGATTCTAATCAAACCAGAATGAATAACGATGTAAGAATATTAATGTGGACTCATAAATCAGTGGATCACGACCCTGAAGTTGAATCAATATCATAGGAGTTATGATGAAGAAGTTATCCCACTTTTAATCGAAGTGATTCCATTTACCATGTTTAGAGATTTGGAAATTTCTTCTTGATACTAATAAAACCAGAATTAATCACAAAGTAAGAAGCTTGATTTGGACTCATTAATCAGTGTATAATCACCCTAAAGTTGAATCAAGATCATAGGAGTTATGATGAAGAAGTTATCCCACTTTTAACCGAAGTGATTCCAGTTTACCCTGTTTGGAGATTTCTCAATTTCTACTTGATTCTAATCAAACCAGAATGAATCAAGATGTAAGAAGCTTGATTTGGACTCATAAATCAGTACAGAGTCATCCTGAAGTAGAATCAAGATCATAGGAGTTATGATTAAGAAGTTATGTCATTTTTAACCGAAGAGTTTACCCTATTTGGAGATTTGGCAATTTCTTCTTGATACTAATAAAACCAAAATGAATAACGATATAAGAAGCTTGATTTGGACTCATTAATCAGTGTAGAATCACCCTGAAGCAGAATCAAGATCATAGGAGTTATGATGAAGAAATTATCCCGCTTTTAACTGAAGTGATTCCAGTTTACTCTGCTTGGAGATTTGGCAATTTATTCTTGATACTAATAAAACCAGAATGAATCACGATGTAAGAAGCTTAATTTGTACTCATAAATCAGTGTAGAATCACCCTAAAGTTGAATCAAGATCATAGGAGTTATGATGAAGAAGTTATCCCACTTTTAACCGAAGTGATTCCAGTTTACCATCTTTGGAGATTTGACAATTTCTTCTTGATACTAATAAAACCAGAATGAATCACGATGTAAGAAGCTTGATTTGGACTCATTAATCAGTGTAGAATCACCCTGAAGCAGAATCAAGATCATAGGAGTTATGATGAAGAATATATCCCACTTTTAACCGAATTGATTCTAGTTTAATCTGTTTGGAGATTTGGCAATTTCTTCTTGATACTAATAAAACCAGAATGAATCACGATTTAAGAAGCTTGATTTGGACTCATAAATCAGTGTAGAATCACCCTGAAGTTGAATCAAGATCATAGGAGTTATGAAGAAGAAGTTATGAAGAAGAAGTTATGAAGAAGAAGTTATCCCAATTTTAACCGAAGTGATTCCAGTTTACCATCTTTGGAGATTTGGCAATTTCTTCTTGATACTAATAAAACCAGAATGAATCACGATGTAAGAAACTTGATTTGGACTCATTAATCAGTGTAGAATCACCCTGAAGTTGAATCAAGAACATAGGAGTTATGATGAAGAAGTTATCCCACTTTTAACCGAAGTGATTCCAGTTTTCCCTGTTTGGAGATTTGGCAATTTCTTCTTGATACTAATAAAACCAGAATGCATCACGATGTAAGAAGCTTGATTTGGACTCATTAATCAGTGTAGAATCACCCTGAAGTTGAATCAAGATCATAGGAGTTATGATGAAGAAATTATCCCACTTTTAACCGAAGTGATTCCAGTTTACCCTGTTTGGAGATTTGGCAATTTCTTCTTGATACTAATAAAACCAGAATGAATCACGATGTAAGAAGCTTGATTTGGACTCATAAATCAGTTTAGAATCACCCTAAAGTTGAATCAAGATCATAGGAGTTATGATGAAGAAGTTATCCCACTTTTAACCGAAGTGATTCCAGTTTACCCTGTTTGGAGATTTGACAATTTCTACTTGATTCTAATCAAACCAGAATGAATCAAGATGTAAGAAGCTTGATTTGGACTCATAAATCAGTGCAGAGTCATCCTGAAGTAGAATCAAGATCATAGGAGTTATGATTAAAAATTATCCCACTTTTAACCGAAGTGATTCCAGTTTACTCTGTTTGGAGATTTGGCAATTTTTTCTTGATACTAATAAAACTAGAATGAATCACGATGTAAGAAGCTTGATTTTGACTCATAAATCAGTGTAGAATCATCCTGAAGTTGAATCAATATCATTGGACTTATGATGAAGAAGTTATCCCACTTTTAACCAAAGTGATTCCAGTTTACCATCTTTGGAGATTTGGCAATTTCTTCTTAATACTAATAAAACCAGAATGAATCACGATGTATGAAACTTGATTTGGACTCATTAATCAGTGTAGAATCACCCTGAAGTTGAATCAAGATCATAGGAGTTATGATGAAGAAATTATCCCACTTTTAACCGAAGTGATTCCAGTTTACCCTGTTTGGAGATTTGGCAATTTCTACTTGATTCTAATCAAAACAGAATGAATCAAGATGTAAGTTGCTTGATTTGGACTCATAAATCAGTGCAGACTCATCCTGAAGTAGAATCAAGATCATAGGAGTTATGATTAAGAAGTTATGTCATTTTTAACCGAAGAGTTTACCCTGTTTGGAGATTTGGCAATTTCTTCTGGATACTAATAAAACTAAAATGAATCACGATGTAAGAAGCTTGATTTGGACTCATTAATCAGTGTAGAATCACCCTGAAGCATAATCAAGATCATAGGAGTTATGCTGAAGAAGTTATCTCAATTTTAACCGAAGTGATTCCAGTTTTCCCTGTTTGGAGATTTGGCAATTTCTTCTTTATACTAATAAAACCAGAATGCATCACGGTGTAAGAAGCTTGATTTGGACTCATTAATCAGTGTAGAATGACCCTGAAGTTGAATCAAGATCATAGGAGTTATGATGAAGAAATTATCCCACTTTTAACCGAAGTGATTCCAGTTTACCCAGTTTGGAGATTTGGCAATTTCTTTTTCATAGTAATAAAACCAGAATGAATCACGATGTAAGAAGCTTGATTTGGACTCATTAATCAGTGTAGAATCACCCTGAAGTTGAATCAACATCATAGGAGTTATGATGAAGAAGTTATCCCACTTTTAACCGAAGTGATTCTAGTTTACCCAGTTTGGAGATTTGGTAATTTCTTCTCGATTCTAATAAAACCAGAATGAATCAAGATGTAAGAAGCTTGATTTGGACTCATAAATCAGTTTAGAATCACCCTAAAGTTGAATCAAGATCATAGGAGTTATGATGAAGAAGTTATCCCACTTTTAACCGAAGTGATTCCACTTTACCCTGTTTGGAGATTTGACAATTTCTACTTGATTCTAATCAAACCAGAATGAATCAAGATATAAGAAGCTTGATTTGGACTCATAATTCAATGCAGAGTCATCCTGAAGTAGAATCAAGATCATAGGAGTTATGATTAAGAAGTTATGTCAATTTTAACTGAAGAGTTTACCCTGTTTGGAGATTTGGCAATTTATTCTTGATACTAATAAAACCAAAATGAATCACAATGTAAGAAGCTTGATTTGGACTCATTAATCAGTGTAGAATCACCCTGAAGCAGAATCAAGATCATAGGAGTTATGATGAAGAAGTTATCCCACTTTTAATCGAAGTGATTCCAGTTTTCCCTGTTTAGAGATTTGGCCATTTCTTCTTGAAACTAATAAAACCAGAATGCATCACGGTGTAAGAAGATTGATTTGGACTCATTAATCAATGTAGAATCACCCTGAAGTTGAATCAAGATCATAGGAGTTATGATGAAGAAATTATCCCACTTTTAACCGAAGTGATTCCAGTTTACCCAGTTTGGAGATTTGACAATTTATTCTTGATACTAATAAAACCAGAATGAATCACGATGTAAGAAGCTTGGCTTGGACTCATTAATCAGTGTAGAATCACCCTGAAGTTGAATCAAGATCATAGGAGTTATGATGAAGAAGTTATCCCACTTTTAACCGAAGTGATTCCAGTTTATCCTGTTTGGAGATTTGGCAATTTCTTCTTGATTCTAATAAAACCAGAATGAATCACGATGTAAGAAGCTTGATTTGGACTCATAAATCAGTTTAGAATCACCCTAAAGTTGAATCAAGATCATAGGAGTTATGATGAAGAAGTTATCCCACTTTTAACCGAAGTGATTCCAGTTTACCCTGTTTGGAGATTTGGCAATTTCTACTTGATTCTAATCAAACCAGAATGAATAAAGATGTAAGAAGCTTGATTTGTACTCATAAATCAGTGTAGAATCACCCTAAAGTTGAATCAAGATCATAGGAGTTATGATGAAGAAGTTATCCCACTTTTAACCGAAGTGATTCAAGTTTACCATTTTTGGAGATTTGGCAATTTGTTCTTGATACTAATAAAACCATAATGAATCACGATATAAGAAACTTGATTTGGACTCATTATTCAGTGTAGAATCACCCTGAAGTTGAATCAAGATCATAGGAGTTATGATGAAGAAGTTATCCCACTTTTAACTGAAGTAATTCCAGTTTTCCCTGTTTGGAGATTTGGCAATTTCTTCTTGATACTAATAAAACCAGAATGCATCACGGTGTAAGAAGCTTTATTTGGACTCATTAATCAGTGTAGAATCACCCTGAAGTTGAATCAAGATCATAGGAGTTATGATGAAAAAATTATCCCACTTTTAACCGAAGTGATTCCAGTTTACCCTGTTTGGAGATTTGGCAATTTATTCTTGATACTAATAAAACCAGAATGAATCACGATGTAAGAAGCTTGATTTGGACTCATAAATAAGTTTAGAATCACCCTAAAGTTGAATCAAGATCATAGGAGTTATGATGAAGAAGTTATCCCACTTTTAAACGAAGTGATTCCAGTTAACCATCTTTGGAGATTTGACAATTTCTTCTTGATAATAATAAAACCAGAATGAATCACGTTGTAAGAAACTTGATTTGGACTCATTAATCAGTGTAGAATCACCATGACGTTAAATCAAGATCATAAGAGTTATGATGAAGAAGTTATCCCACTTTTAACCGAAGTGATTCCAGTTTACCCTGTTTCGTGATTTGGCAATTTCTTCTTGATTCTAATCAAACCAGAATGAATAACGATGTAAGAATATTAATGTGGACTCATAAATCAGTGGATCATGACCCTGAAGTTGAATCAATATCATAGGAGTTATAATGAAGAAGTTATCCCACTTTTAATCGAAGTGATTCCATTTACCATGTTTAGAGATTTGGAAATTTCTTCTTGATACTAATAAAACCAGAAATAATCACAAAGTAAGAAGCTTGATTTGGACTCATTAATCAGTGTATAATCACCCTAAAGTTGAATCAAGATCATAGGAGTTATGATGAAGAAGTTATCCCACTTTTAACCGAAGTGATTCCAGTTTACCCTGTTTGGAGATTTGGCAATTTCTACTTGATTCTAATCAAACTAGATGTAAGAAGCTTTATTTAGACTCATAAATCAGTGTAGAATCACCCTGAAGTTGAATCAAGATCATAGGAGTTATGATGAAGAAGTTATCCCACTTTTAACCGAAGTGATTCCAATTTACCCTGTTTAGAGATTTGGCAATTTCTTCTTGATTCTAATCAAACCAGAATGAATCAAGATGTAAGAAGCTTGATTTGGACTCATTAATCAGTGTAGAATCACCCTGAAGTTGAATCAACATCATAGGAGTTATGATGAAGAAGTTATCCCACTTTTAACCGAAGTGATTCCAGTTTACCCTGTTTGGAGATTTGGCAATTTCTTCTTGATTCTAATCAAACCAGAATGAATCAAGATGTAAGAAGCTTGATTTGGACTCATAAATCATTGCAGAGTCATCCTGAAGTAGAATCAAGATCATAGGAGTTATGATGAAGAAGTTATCCCACTTTTAACCGAAGTGATTCCAGTTTACCCTGTTTGGAGATTTGGCAATTTCTTCTTGATTCTAATCAAACCAGAATGAACCACGTTGTAAGAAGCTTGATTAGGACTCATTAATCAGTGTAGAATCACCCTGAAGTTGAATCAAGATCATAGGAGTTAGGATGAAGAAGTTATCCCACTTTTAACCGAAGTGATTCTAGTTTACTCTTGTTGGAGATTTGGCAATTTCTTCTTGATTATAATCAAACCAGAGTGAACCAAGAAGTAAGAAGCTTGATTTGGACTCATAAATCATTGCAGAGTCATCCTGAAGTAGAATCAAGATCATAGGAGTTATGATGAAGAAGTTATCCCATTTTTAACTGAAGTGATTCCAGTTTACCCTGTTTGGAGATTTGGCAATTTGTTCTTGATACTAATAAAACCACAATGAATCAAGATGTAAGAAAATTGATTTGGACTCATAAATCAGTGTAGAATCACCCTAAAGTAGAATCAAGATCATAGGAGTTATGATGAAGAAGTTATCCCACTTTTAACCGAATTGATTCCAGTTTACCATGTTTGGAGATTTGACAATTTCTTCTTGATACTAATAAAACCAGAATGAATCACGATGTAAGAAAATTGATTTGGACTCATAAATCAGTTTAGAATCACCCTAAAGTTGAATCAAGATCATAGGAGTTATGATGAAGAAGTTATCCCAATTTTAACCGAAATGATTTCAATTTATCATGTTTGGAGATTTGGCAATTTCTACTTGATACTAATAAAACCAGAATGAATGACGATGTAAGAAGCTTGATTTGGACTCATAAATCAGTGTAGAATCACCCTAAAGTTGAATCAAGATCATTGGAGTTATGATGAAGAAGTTATCCCACTTTTAACCGAAGTGATTCCATTTTACCCTGTTTGGAGATTTCTCAATTTCTACTTGATTCTAATCAAACCAGAATGAATCAAGATGTAAGAAGCTTGATTTGGACTCATAAATCAGTACAGAGTCATCCTGAAGTAGAATCAAGATCATAGGAGTTATGATTAAGAAGTTATGTCATTTTTAACCGAAGAGTTTACCCTATTTGGAGATTTGGCAATTTCTTCTTGATACTAATAAAACCAAAATGAATAACGATATAAGAAGCTTGATTTGGACTCATTAATCACTGTAGAATCACCCTGAAGCAGAATCAAGATCATAGGAGTTATGATGAAGAAATTATCCCGCTTTTAACTGAAGTGATTCCAGTTTACTTTGCTTGGAGATTTGGCAATTTATTCTTGATACTAATAAAACCGGAATGAATCACGATGTAAGAAGCTTAATTTGGACTCATAAATCAGTGTAGAATCACCCTAAAGTTGAATCAAGATCATAGGAGTTATGATGAAGAAGTTATCCCACTTTTAACCGAAGTGATTCCAGTTTACCATCTTTGGAGATTTGACAATTTCTTCTTGATACTAATAAAACCAGAATGAATCACGATGTAAGAAGCTTGATTTGGACTCATTAATCAGTGTAGAATCACCCTGAAGCAGAATCAAGATCATAGGAGTTATGATGAAGAATATATCCCACTTTTAACCGAATTGATTCTAGTTTAATCTGTTTGGAGATTTGGCAATTTCTTCTTGATACTAATAAAACCAGAATGAATCACGATTTAAGAAGCTTGATTTGGACTCATAAATCAGTGTAGAATCACCCTGAAGTTGAATCAAGATCATAGGAGTTATGAAGAAGAAGTTATGAAGAAGAAGTTATGAAGAAGAAGTTATCCCAATTTTAACCGAAGTGATTCCAGTTTACCATCTTTGGAGATTTGGCAATTTCTTCTTGATACTAATAAAACCAGAATGAATCACGATGTAAGAAACTTGATTTGGACTCATTAATCAGTGTAGAATCACCCTGAAGTTGAATCAAGAACATAGGAGTTATGATGAAGAAGTTATCCCACTTTTAACCGAAGTGATTCCAGTTTTCCCTGTTTGGAGATTTGGCAATTTCTTCTTGATACTAATAAAAACAGAATGCATCACGATGTAAGAAGCTTGATTTGGACTCATTAATCAGTGTAGAATCACCCTGAAGTTGAATCAAGATCATAGGAGTTATGATGACGAAATTATCCCACTTTTAACCGAAGTGATTCCAGTTTACCATGTTTGGAGATTTGGCAATTTCTTCTTGATACTAATAAAACCAGAATGAATCACGATGTAAGAAGCTTGATTTGGACTCATAAATCAGTTTAGAATCACCCTAAAGTTGAATCAAGATCATAGGAGTTATGATGAAGAAGTTATCCCACTTTTAACCGAAGTGATTCCAGTTTACCCTGTTTGGAGATTTGACAATTTCTACTTGATTCTAATCAAACCAGAATGAATCAAGATGTAAGAAGCTTGATTTGGACTCATAAATCAGTGCATAGTCATCCTGAAGTAGAATCAAGATCATAGGAGTTATGATTAAGAAAATATCCCACTTTTAACCGAAGTGATTCCAATTTACTCTGTTTGGAGATTTGGCAATTTTTTCTTGATACTAATAAAACTAGAATGAATCACGATGTAAGAAGCTTGATTTTGACTCATAAATCAGTGTAGAATCATCCTGAAGTTGAATCAATATCATTGGACTTATGATGAAGAAGTTATCCCACTTTTAACCAAAGTGATTCCAGTTTACCATCTTTGGAGATTTGGCAATTTCTTCTTAATACTAATAAAACCAGAAGGAATCACGATGTATGAAACTTGATTTGGACTCATTAATCAGTGTAGAATCACCCTGAAGTTGAATCAAGATCATAGGAGTTATGATGAAGAAATTATCCCACTTTTAACCGAAGTGATTCCAGTTTACCCTGTTTGGAGATTTGGCAATTTCTTCTTGATACTAATAAAACCAGAATGAATCACGATGTAAGAAGCTTGATTTGGACTCATAAATCAGTTTAGAATCACACTAAAGTTGAATCAAGATCATAGGAGTTATGATGAAGAAGTTATCCCACTTTTAACCGAAGTGATTCCAGTTTACCCTGTTTGGAGATTTGGCAATTTCTTCTTGATTCAAATCAAACCAGAATGAATCAAGATGTAAGAAAATTGATTTGGACTCATAAATCAGATTAGAATCACCCTGAAGCAGAATCAAGATCATAGGAGTTATGATGAAGAATATATCCCACTTTTAACCGAAGTGATTCCAGTTTACTCTGTTTGGAGATTTCGCAATTTCTTCTTGATACTAATAAAACCAGAATGAATCACAATTTAAGAAGCTTGATTTGGACTCATAAATCAGTGTAAAATCACCCTAAAGTGGAATCAAGATCATAGGAGTTATGATGAAGAAGTTATCCCCCTTTTAACCGAAGTGATTCCAGTTTACCATCTTTGGAGATTGGGCAATTTCTTCTTGATACTAATAAAATCAGAATGAATCAGGATTTAAGAAAATTGATTTGGACTCATAAATCAGATTAGAATCACCCTGAAGCAGAATCAAGATCATAGGAGTTATGATGAAGAAAATATCCCACTTTTAACCGAAGTGATTCCAGTTTACTCTGTTTGGAGATTTGGCAATTTTTTCTTGATACTAATAAAACCAGAATTAATCACAAAGTAAGAATCTTGATTTGGACTCATAAATCAGTTTAGAATCACCCTAAAGTTGAATCAAGATCATAGGAGTTATGATGAAGAAGTTATCCCACTTTTAACCGAAGTGATTCCAGTTTACCCTGTTTGGAGATTTGGCAATTTCTACTTGATTCTAATCAAACCAGAATGAATCAAGATGTAAGAAGCTTGATTTGGACTCATAAATCAGTGTAGAATCACCCTAAAGTTGAATCAAGATCATAGGAGTTATGATGAAGAAGTTATCCCACTTTTAACCGAAGTGATTCCAGTTTACCCTGTTTGGAGATTTGGCAATTTCTACTTGATTCTAATCAAACTAGAATGAATCAAGATGTAAGAAGGTTGATTTGGACTCATAAATCAGTGTAGAATCACCCTGAAGTTGAATCAAGATCATAGGAGTTATGATGAAGAAGTTATCCCACTTTTAACCGAAGTGATTTCAGTTTACACTGTTTGGAGATTTGACAATTTCTACTTGATTCTAATCAAACCAGAATGAATCAAGATGTAAGAATCTTGATTTGGACTCATAAATCAGTGCAGAGTCATCCTGAAGTAGAATCAAGATCATAGGAGTTATGATTAAGAAGTTATGTCATTTTTAACCGAAGAGTTTACCCTGTTTGGAGATTTGGCAATTTCTTCTTGATACTAACAAAACCAAAATGAATCACGATGTAAGAAGCTTGACTTGGACTCATTAATCAGTGTAGAATCACCCTGAAGCAGAATCAAGATCATAGGAGTTATGATGAAGAAATTATCCCACTTTTAACTGAAGTGATTCCAGTTTACTCTTTTTGGAGATTTGGTAATTTTTTCTTGATACTAATAAAACAAGAATGAATCACGATGTAAGAAGCTTGATTTGGACTCATATATCAGTGTAGAATCATCCTGAAGTTGAATCAATATCATTGGACTTATGATGAAGAAGTTATCCCACTTTTAACCGAAGTGATTCCAGTTTACCATCTTTTGAGATTTGGCAATTTCTTCTTGATACTAATAAAACAAGAATGAATCACGATGTAAGAAAATTGATTTGGATTCATTAATCAGTGTAGAATCACCCTGAAGTTGAATCAAGATCATAGGAGTTATGATGAAGAAGTTATCCCACTTTTAACCGAAGTGATTCCAGTTTACCCTGTTTGGAGATTTGGCAATTTCTTCTTGATTCTAATAAAACCAGAATGAATCAAGATGTAAGAAGCTTTATTTGGACTCATAAATCAGTTTAGAATCACCCTAAAGTTGAATCAAGATCATAGGAGTTATGATGAAGAAGTTATCCCACTTTTAACCGAAGTGATTCCAGTTTACCCTGTTTAGAGATTTGGCTATTTCTACTTGATTCTAATCAAAACAGAATGAATCAAGATGTAAGAAGCTTGATTTGGACTCATAAATCAGTGTAGAATCACCCTAAAGTTGAATCAAGATCATAGGAGTTATGATGAAGAAGTTATCCCACTTTTAACCGAAGTGATTCCAGTTTACCATCGTTGGAGATTTGGCAATTTCTTCTTGATACTAATAAAACCAGAATGAATCACGATGTAAGAAACTTGATTTGGACTCATAAATCAGTGTAGAATCACCCTGAAGTTGAATCAAGATCATAGGAGTTATGATGAAGAAGTTATCCCACTTTTAACCGAAGTGATTCCAGTTGTCCCTGTTTGGAGATTTGGCAATTTCTTTTTGATACTAATAAAACCAGAATGCATAACGATGTAAGAAGCTTGATTTGGACTCATTAATGAGTGTAGAATCACCCTGAAGTTGAATCAAGATCATAGGAGTTATGATGAAGAAATTATCCCACTTTTAACCGAAGTGATTCCAGTTTACCTTGTTTGGAGATTTGACAATTTCTTCTTGATACTAATAAAACCAGAATGAATCACGATGTAAGAAGCTTGATTTGGACTCATAAATCAGTTTAGAATCACCCTAAAGTTGAATCAAGATCATAGGAGTTATGATGAAGAAGTTATCCCACTTTTAACCGAAGTGATTCCAGTTTACCCTGTTTGGAGATTTGGCAATTTCTACTTGATTCTAATCAAACCAGAATGAATCAAGATGTAAGAAGCTTGATTTGGACTCATAAATCAGTGTAGAATCACCCTAAAGTTGAATCAAGATCATAGGAGTTATGATGAAGAAGTTATCCCACTTTTAACCGAAGTGATTCCAGTTTACCATCTTTGGAGATTTGACAATTTCTTGAATCACCATGAAGTTGAATCAAGATCATAGGAGTTATGATGAAGAAGTTATCCCACTTTTAACCGAAGTGATTCCATTTTACCCTGTTTCGAGATTTGGCAATTTCTTCTTGATTCTAATCAAACCAGAATGAATAACGATGTAAGAATATTAATGTGGACTCATTAATCAATGGATCATGACCCTGAAGTTGAATCAATATCATAGGAGTTATGATGAAGAAGTTATGCCACATTTAACGGAAGTGATTCCAGTTTACCCTGTTTGGAGATTTGGCAATTTCTTCTTGATTCTAATCCAACCAGAATGAATCAAGATGTAAGAAGCTTGATTTGGACTCATAAATCAGTGTAGAATCATCCTGAAGTTGAATCAATATCATTGGACTTATGATGAAGACTTTATCCCACTTTTAACCGAAGTGATTCCAGTTTACCATCTTTAGAGATTTGGCAATTTCTTCTTGATACTAATAAAACCAGAATGAATCACGATGTAAGAAAATTGATTTGGACTCATTAATCAGTGTAGAATCACCCTGAAGTTGAATCAAGATCATAGGAGTTATGATGAAGAAGTTATCCCACTTTTAACCGAAGTGATTCCAGTTTACCCTGTTTGGAGATTTGGCAATTTCTTCTTGATTCTAATAAAACCAGAATGAATAAAGATGTAAGAAGCTTTATTTGGACTCATAAATCAGTTTAGAATCACCCTAAAGTTGAATCAAGATCATAGGAGTTATGATGAAGAAGTTATCCCACTTTTAACCGAAGTGATTCCAGTTTATCCTGTTTGGAGATTTGGCAAATTCTACTTGATTCTAATCAAACCAGAATGAATCAAGATGTAAGAAGCTTGATTTGTACTCATAAAATCAGTGTAGAATCACCCTAAAGTTGAATCAAGATCATAGGAGTTATGATGAAGAAGTTATCCCACTTTTAACCGAAGTGATTCAGGTTACCATTGTTGGAGATTTGGCAATTTCTTCTTGATACTAATAAAACCAGAATGAATCACGATGTAAGAAACTTGATTTGGACTCATTAATCAGTGTAGAATCACCCTGAAGTTGAATCAAGATCATAGGAGTTATGATGAAGAAGTTATCCCACTTTTAACCGAAGTGATTCCAGTTTTCCCTGTTTGGAGATTTGGTAATTTCTTCTTGATTCTAATAAAACCAGAATGCATCACGATGTAAGGAGCTTGATTGGACTCATTAATCAGTGTAGAATCACCCTGAAGTTGAATCAAGATCATAGGAGTTATTATGAAGAAATTATCTCACTTTTAACCGAAGTGATTCCAGTTTACCCTGTTTGGAGATTTGACAATTTCTTCTTGATACTAATAAAACCAGAATGAATCACGATGTAAGAAGCTTGATTTGGACTCGTAAATCAGCTTAGAATCACCCTAAAGTTGAATCAAGATCATAGGAGTTATGATGAAGAAGTTATCCCACTTTTAACCGAAGTGATTCCAGTTTATCATGTTTGGAGATTTGGCAATTTCTACTTGATTCTAATCAAACCAGAATGAATCAAGATGTAAGAAGCTTGATTTGGACTCATAAATCAGTGTAGAATCACCCTAAAGTTGAATCAAGATCATAGGAGTTATGATGAAGAAATTATCCCACTTTTAACCGAAGTGATTCCAGTTTACTATCTTTGGAGATTCGACAATTTCTTCTTGATACTAATAAAACCAGAATGAATCACAATGTAAGAAGCTTGATTTGGACTCATAAATCAGTTTAGAATCACCCTAAAGTTGAATCAAGATCATAGGATTATGATGAAGAAGTTATCCCACTTTTAACCGAAGTAATTCCAGTTTACCCTGTTTGGAGATTTGGCAATTTCTACTTGATTCTAATCAAACCAGAATGAATCAAGATGTAAGAAGCTTGATTTGGACTCATAAATCAGTGTAGAATCATCCTGAAGTTGAATCAATATCATTGGACTTATGATGAAGACTTTATCCCACTTTTAACCGAAGTGATTCCAGTTTACCATCTTTAGAGATTTGGCAATTTCTTCTTGATACTAATAAAACCAGAATGAATCACGATGTAAGAAAATTGATTTGGACTCATTAATCAGTGTAGAATCACCCTGAAGTTGAATCAAGATCATAGGAGTTATGATGAAGAAGTTATCCCACTTTTAACCGAAGTGATTCCAGTTTACCCTGTTTGGAGATTTGGCAATTTCTTCTTGATTCTAATAAAACCAGAATGAATAAAGATGTAAGAAGCTTTATTTGGACTCATAAATCAGTTTAGAATCACCCTAAAGTTGAATCAAGATCATAGGAGTTATGATGAAGAAGTTATCCCACTTTTAACCGAAGTGATTCCAGTTTATCCTGTTTGGAGATTTGGCAAATTCTACTTGATTCTAATCAAACCAGAATGAATCAAGATGTAAGAAGCTTGATTTGTACTCATAAAATCAGTGTAGAATCACCCTAAAGTTGAATCAAGATCATAGGAGTTATGATGAAGAAGTTATCCCACTTTTAACCGAAGTGATTCAGGTTACCATTGTTGGAGATTTGGCAATTTCTTCTTGATACTAATAAAACCAGAATGAATCACGATGTAAGAAACTTGATTTGGACTCATTAATCAGTGTAGAATCACCCTGAAGTTGAATCAAGATCATAGGAGTTATGATGAAGAAGTTATCCCACTTTTAACCGAAGTGATTCCAGTTTTCCCTGTTTGGAGATTTGGTAATTTCTTCTTGATTCTAATAAAACCAGAATGCATCACGATGTAAGGAGCTTGATTGGACTCATTAATCAGTGTAGAATCACCCTGAAGTTGAATCAAGATCATAGGAGTTATTATGAAGAAATTATCTCACTTTTAACCGAAGTGATTCCAGTTTACCCTGTTTGGAGATTTGACAATTTCTTCTTGATACTAATAAAACCAGAATGAATCACGATGTAAGAAGCTTGATTTGGACTCGTAAATCAGCTTAGAATCACCCTAAAGTTGAATCAAGATCATAGGAGTTATGATGAAGAAGTTATCCCACTTTTAACCGAAGTGATTCCAGTTTATCATGTTTGGAGATTTGGCAATTTCTACTTGATTCTAATCAAACCAGAATGAATCAAGATGTAAGAAGCTTGATTTGGACTCATAAATCAGTGTAGAATCACCCTAAAGTTGAATCAAGATCATAGGAGTTATGATGAAGAAATTATCCCACTTTTAACCGAAGTGATTCCAGTTTACTATCTTTGGAGATTCGACAATTTCTTCTTGATACTAATAAAACCAGAATGAATCACAATGTAAGAAGCTTGATTTGGACTCATAAATCAGTTTAGAATCACCCTAAAGTTGAATCAAGATCATAGGATTATGATGAAGAAGTTATCCCACTTTTAACCGAAGTAATTCCAGTTTACCCTGTTTGGAGATTTGGCAATTTCTACTTGATTCTAATCAAACCAGAATGAATCAAGATGTAAGAAGCTTGATTTGGACTCAAAAATCAGTGTAGAATCACCCTAAAGTTGAATCAAGATCATAGGAGTTATGATGAAGAAGTTATCCCACTTTTAACCGAAGTGATTCAGGTTACCATCGTTGGAGATTTGGCAATTTCTTCTTGATACTAATAAAACCAGAATGAATCACGATGTAAGAAACTTGATTTGGACTCATTAATCAGTGTAGAATCACCCTGAAGTTGAATCAAGATCATAGGAGTTATGATGAAGAAGTTATCCCACTTTTAACCGAAGTGATTCCAGTTTTCCATGTTTGGAGATTTGGCAATTTCTTCTTGATTCTAATAAAACCAGAATGAATCAAGATGTAAGAAGCTTGATTTGGACGCATAAATCAGTGCAGAGTCATTCTGAAGTAGAATCAAGATCATAGAAGTTATGATGAAGAAGTTATCCCACTTTTAACCGAAGTGATTCCAGTTTACCCTGTTTGGAGATTTGGTAATTTCTACTTGATTCTAATCAAAGAATGAATCAAGATGTAAGAAGGTTGATTTGGACTCATAAATCAGTGTAGAATCACCCTGAAGTTGAATCAAGATCATAGGAGTTATGATGAAGAAGTTATCCCACTTTTAACCGAAGTTATTTCAGTTTACACTGTTTGGAGATTTGGGAATTTCTTCTTGATACTAATAAAACCAGAATGAATCACGATGTAAGAAGCTTGATTTGGACTCATTAATCAGTGTAGAATCACCCTGAAGTTGAATCAAGATCATAGGAGTTATGATGAAGAAGTTATCCCACTTTTAACCGAAGTGATTCCAGTTTTCCATGTTTGGAGATTTGGCAATTTCTTCTTGATTCTAATAAAACCAGAATGAATCAAGATGTAAGAAGCTTGATTTGGACGCATAAATCAGTGCAGAGTCGTTCTGAAGTAGAATCAAGATCATAGAAGTTATGATGAAGAAGTTATCCCACTTTTAACCGAAGTGATTCCAGTTTACCCTGTTTGGAGATTTGGTAATTTCTACTTGATTCTAATCAAAGAATGAATCAAGATGTAAGAAGGTTGATTTGGACTCATAAATCAGTGTAGAATCACCCTGAAGTTGAATCAAGATCATAGGAGTTATGATGAAGAAGTTATCCCACTTTTAACCGAAGTCATTCCAGTTTACACTGTTTGGAGATTTGACAATTTCTACTTGATTCTAATCAAACCAGAATGAATCAAGATGTAAGAAGCTTGATTTGGACTCATAAATCAGTGCAGAGTCATCCTGAAGTAGAATCAAGATCATAGGAGTTATGATTAAGAAGTTATGTCATTTTTAACCGAAGAGTTTACCGTGTTTGGAGATTTGGCAATTTCTTCTTGATACTAATAAAACCAAAATGAATCACGATGTAAGAAGCTTGACTTGGACTCATTAATCAGTGTAGAATTACCCTGAAGCAGAATAAAAATCATAGGAGTTATGATGAAGAAATTATCCCACTTTTAACCGAAGTGATTCCAGTTTACTCTGTTTGGAGATTTGGCAATTTTTTCTTGATACTAATAAAACTATAATGAATCACGATGTAAGAAGCTTGATTTGGACTCATATATCAGTGTAGAATCATCCTGAAGTTGAATCAATATCATTGGACTTATGATGAAGAAGTTATCCCACTTTTAACCGAAGTGATTCCAGTTTACCATCTTTAGAGATTTAGCAATTTCTTCTTGATACTAATAAAACCAGAATGAATCACGATGTAAGAAAATTGATTTGGATTCATTAATCAGTGTAGAATCACCCTGACGTTGAATCAAGATCATAGGAGTTATGATGAAGAAGTTATCCCACTTTTAACCGAAGTGATTCCAGTTTACCCTGTTTGGAGATTTGGCAATTTCTTCTTGATTCTAATAAAACCAGAATGAATCAAGATGTAAGAAGCTTTATTTGGACTCATAAATCAGTTTTGAATCAAGATCATAGGAGTTATGATGAAGAAGTTATCCCACTTTTAACCGAAGTGATTCCAGTTTACCCTTTTTGGAGATTTGGCAATTTCTTCTTGATAATGATAAAACCAGAATGAATCACGATGTAAGAATCTTGATTTGGACTCATAAATCAGTGGATAATCACCCTGAAGTTGAATCAATATCATAGGAGTTATGATGAAGAAGTTATCCCACTTTTAACCGAAGTGATTCCAGTTTACCCTGTTTGGAGATTTGGCAATTTCTTCTTGATTCTAATAAAACCAGAATGAATCAAGATGTAAGAAGCTTTATTTGGACTCATAAATTAGTTTAGAATCACCCTAAAGTTTAATCAAGATCATAGGAGTTATGATGAAGAAGTTATCCCACTTTTAACCGAAGTGATTCTAGTTTACCCTGTTTGGAGATTTGGCAATTTCTACTTGATTCTAATCAAACCAGAATGAATCAAGATGTAAGAAGCTTGATTTGGACTCAAAAATCAGTGTAGAATCACCCTAAAGTTGAATCAAGATCATAGGAGTTATGATGAAGAAGTTATCCCACTTTTAACCGAAGTGATTCAGGTTACCATCGTTGGAGATTTGGCAATTTCTTCTTGATACTAATAAAACCAGAATGAATCACGATGTAAGAAACTTGATTTGGACTCATTAATCAGTGTAGAATCACCCTGAAGTTGAATCAAGATCATAGGAGTTATGATGAAGAAGTTATCCCACTTTTAACCGAAGTGATTCCAGTTTTCCATGTTTGGAGATTTGGCAATTTCTTCTTGATTCTAATAAAACCAGAATGCATCACGATGTAAGAAGCTTGATTTGGAATCATTAATCAGTGTAGAATCACCCTGAAGTTGAATCAAGATCATAGGAGTTATTATGAAGAAATTATCCCACTTTTAACCGAAGTGATTCCAGTTTATCCTGTTTGGAGATTTGACAATTTCTTCTTGATACTAATAAAACCAGAATGAATCACGATGTAAGAAGCTTGATTTGGACTCATAAATCAGTTTAGAATCACCCTAAAGTTGAATCAAGATCATAGGAGTTATGATGAAGAAGTTATCCCACTTTTAACCGAAGTGATTCCAGTTTATCATGTTTGGAGATTTGGCAATTTCTACTTGATTCTAATCAAACCAGAATGAATCAAGATGTAAGAAGCTTGATTTGGACTCATAAATCAGTGTAGAATCACCCTAAAGTTGAATCAAGATCATAGGAGTTATGATGAAGAAGTTATCCCACTTTTAACCGAAGTGATTCCAGTTTACTATCTTTGGAGATTTGACAATATCTTCTTGATACTAATAAAACCAGAATGAATCACAATGTAAGAAGCTTGATTTGGACTCATAAATCAGTTTAAAATCAACCTAAAGTTGAATCAATATCATAGGAGTTATGATGAAGAAGTTATCCCACTTTTAACCGACGTAATTCCAGTTTACCCTGTTTGGAGATTTGGCAATTTCTACTTGATTCTAATCAAACCAGAATGAATCAAGATGTAAGAAGCTTGATTTGGACTCATAAATCAGTGTAGAATCACCCTAAAGTTGAATCAAGATCATAGGAGTTATGATGAAGAAGTTATCCCACTTTTAACCGAAGTGATTCCAGTTTACCATGTTTGGAGATTTGGCAATTTCTAATTGATTCTAATCAAAGAATGAATCAAGATGTAAGAAGGTTGATTTGGACTCATAAATCAGTGTAGAATCACCCTGAAGTTGAATCAAGATCATAGGAGTTATGATGAAGAAGTTATCCCACTTTTAACCGAAGTCATTCCAGTTTACACTGTTTGGAGATTTGACAATTTCTACTTGATTCTAATCAAACCAGAATGAATCAAGATGTAAGAAGCTTGATTTGGACTCATAAATCAGTGCAGAGTCATCCTGAAGTAGAATCAAGATCATAGGAGTTATGATTAAGAAGTTATGTCATTTTTAACCGAAGAGTTTACCCTGTTTGGAGATTTGGCAATTTCTTCTTGATACTAATAAAACCAAAACGAATCACGATGTAAGAAGCTTGACTTGGACTCATTAATCAGTGTAGAATCACCCTGAAGCAGAATAATGATCATAGGAGTTATGATGAAGAAATTATCCCACTTTTAACCGAAGTGATTCCAGTTTACTCTGTTTGGAGATTTGGCATTTTTTTCTTGATACTAATTAAACTAGAATGAATCACGATGTAAGAAGCTTGATTTGGACTCATATATCAGTGTAGAATCATCCTGAAGTTGAATCAATATCATTGGACTTATGATGAAGAAGTTATCCCACTTTTAACCGAATTGATTCCAGTTTACCTGTTTGGAGATTTGGCAATTTCTTCTTGATACTAATAAAACCAGAATGAATCACGATGTAAGAAGCTTGATTTGGACTCATAAATCAGTGTAGAATCACCCTGAAGTTGAATCAAGATCATAGGAGTTATGATGAAGAAGTTATCCCACTTTTAACCGAAGTGATTCCAGTTTACCCTGTTTGGAGATTTGGCAATTTCTTCTTGATTCTAATAAAACCAGAATGAATCAAGATGTAAGAAGCTTGATTTGGACTCATAAATCAGTGTAGAATCACCCTGAAGTTGAATCAAGATCATAGGAGTTATGATGAAGAAGTTATCCCACTTTTAACCGAAGTGATTCCAGTTTACCCTTTTGGAGATTTGGCAATTTCTTCTTGATACTAATAAAACCAGAATGAATCACGATGTAAGAAGCTTGATTTGGACTCATAAATCAGTGGAGAATCACCCTGAAGTTGAATCAAGATCATAGGAGTTATGATGAAGAAGTTATCCCACTTTTAACCGAAGTTATTCCAGTTTACCCTTTCTGGAGATTTGGCAATTTCTTCTTGATTCTAATAAAGCCAGAATGAATAAAGATGTAAGAAGCTTTATTTGGACTCATAAATCAGTTTAGAATCACCCTAAAGTTGAATCAAGATCATAGGAGTTATGATGAAGAAGTTATCCCACTTTTAACCGAAGTGATTCCAGTTTACCCTGTTTGGAGATTTGGCAATTTCTACTTGATTCTAATCAAACCAGAATGAATCAAGATGTAAGAAGCTTGATTTGGACTCATAAATCAGTGTAGAATCACCCTAAAGTTGAATCAAGATCATAGAGTTATGGTGAAGAAGTTATCCCACTTTTAACCGAAGTGATTCAGGTTACCATCGTTGGAGATTTGGCAATTTCTTCTTGATACTAATAAAACCAGAATGAATCACGATGTAAGAAACTTGATTTGGACTCATTAATCAGTGTAGAATCACCCTGAAGTTGAATCAAGATCATAGGAGTTATGATGAAGAAGTTATCCCACTTTTAACCGAAGTGATTCCAGTTTTCCTGTTTGGAGATTTGGCAATTTCTTCTTGATTCTAATAAAACCAGAATGAATCACGATGTAAGAAGCTTGATTTGGACTCATTAATCAGTGTAGAATCGCCCTGAAGTTGAATCAAGATCATAGGAGTTATGATGAAGAAGTTATCCCACTTTTAACCGAAGTGATTCCAGTTTACCCTGTTTGGAGATTTGACAATTTCTTCTTGATACTAATAAAACCAGAATGAATCATGATGTAAGAAGCTTGATTTGGACTCATAAATCAGTTTAGAATCACCCTGAAGTTGAATCAAGATCATAGGAGTTATGATGAAGAAGTTATCCCACTTTTAACCGAAGTGATTCCAGTTTACCCTGTTTGGAGATTTGGCAATTTCTTCTTGATACTAATAAAACCAAAATGAATCACGATGTAAGAAGCTTGACTTGGACTCATTAATCAGTGTAGAATCACCCTGAAGCAGAATAAAGATCATAGGAGTTATGATGAAGAAATTATCCCACTTTTAACCGAAGTGATTCCAGTTTACTCTGTTTGGAGATTTGGCAATTTTTTCTTGATACTAATAAAACTAGAATGAATCACGATGTAAGAAGCTTGATTTGGACTCATATATCAGTGTAGAATCATCCTGAAGTTGAATCAATATCATTGGACTTATGATGAAGAAGTTATCCCACTTTTAACCGAAGTGATTCCAGTTTACCATCTTTAGAGATTTGGCAATTTCTTCTTGATACTAATAAAACCAGAATGAATCACGATGTAAGAAAATTGATATGGATTCATTAATCAGTGTAGAATCACCCTGAAGTTGAATCAAGATCATAGGAGTTATGATGAAGAAGTTATCCCACTTTTAACCGAACTGATTCCAGCTTACCCTGTTTGGAGATTTGGTAATTTCTTCTTGATTCTAATAAAACCAGAATGAATCAAGATGTAAGAAGCTTTATTTGGACTCATAAATCAGTTTTGAATCAAGATCATAGGAGTTATGATGAAGAAGTTATCCCACTTTTAACCGAAGTGATTCCAGTTTACCCTTTTTGGAGATTTGGCAATTTCTTCTTGATAATGATAAAACCAGAATGAATCACGATGTAAGAAGCTTGATTTGGACTCATAAATCAGTGGATAATCACCCTGAAGTTGAATCAATATCATAGGAGTTATGATGAAGAAGTTATTCCACTTTTAACCGAAGTTATTCCAGTTTACCCTGTTTGGAGATTTGGCAATTTCTTCTTGATTCTAATAAAACCAGAATGAATCAAGATGTAAGAAGCTTTATTTGGACTCATAAATCAGTTTAGAATCACCCTAAAGTTGAATCAAGATCATAGGAGTTATGATGAAGAAGTTATCCCACTTTTAACCGAAGTGATTCCAGTTTACCCTGTTTGGAGATTTGGCAATTTCTACTTGATTCTTATCAAACCAGAATGAATCAAGATGTAAGAAGCGTGATTTGGACTCATAAATAAGTGTAGAATCACCCTAAAGTTGAATCAAGATCATAGGAGTTATGATGAAGAAGTTATCCCACTTTTAACTGAAGTGATTCAGGTTACCATCGTTGGAGATTTGGCAATTTCTTCTTGATACTAATAAAACCAGAATGAATCACGATGTATGAAAATTGATTTGGACTCATTAATCAGTGTAGAATCACCCTGAAGTTGAATCAAGATCATAGGAGTTATGATGAAGAAGTTATCCCACTTTTAACCGAAGTGATTCCAATTTTTCCTGTTTGGAGATTTGGCAATTTCTTCTTGATACTAATAAAACCAGAATGCATCACGATGTAAGAAGATTGATTTGGACTCATTAATCAGTGTAGAATCACCCTGAAGTTGAATCAAGATCATAGGAGTTATTATGAAGAAATTATCTCACTTTTAACCGAAGTAATTCCAGTTTACCCTGTTTGGAGATTTGATAATTTCTTCTTGATACTAATAAAACCAGAATGAATCACGATGTAAGAAGCTTGATTTGGACTCATAAATCAGTTTAGAATCACCCTAAAGTTGAATCAAGATCATAGGAGTTATGATGAAGAAGTTATCCCACTTTTAACCGAAGTGATTCCAGTTTATCCTGTTTGGAGATTTGGCAATTTCTACTTGATTCTAATCAAACCAGAATGAATCAAGATGTAAGAAGCTTGATTTGGACTCATAAATCAGTGTAGAATCACCCTAAAGTTGAATCAAGATAATAGGAGTTATGATGAAGAAGTTATCCCACTTTTAACCGAAGTGATTCCAGTTTACTATCTTTGGAGATTTGGCAATTTCTTCTTGATACTAATAAAACCAGAATTTATCACGATGTAAGAAGCTTGATTTGGACTCATAAATCATTTTAGAATCACCCTAAAGTTGAATCAAGATCATAGGAGTTATGATGAAGAAGTTATCCCACTTTTAACCGAAGTGATTCCAGTTTATCCTGTTTGGAGATTTGGCAATTTCTACTTGATTCTAATCAAACAAGAATGAATCAAGATGTAAGAAGCTTGATTTGGCCTCATAAATCAGTGTAGAATCACCCTAAAGTTGAATCAAGATCATAGGAGTTATGATGAAGAAGTTATCCCACTTTTAACCGAAGTGATTCAAGTTTACCCTGTTTGGAGATTTGGAAATTTCTACTTGATTCTAATCAAACTAGAATGAATCAAGATGTAAGAAGGTTGATTTGGACTCATAAATCAGTGTAGAATCACCCTGAAGTTGAATCAAGATCATAGGAGTTATGATGAAGAAGTTATCGCACTTTTAACCGAAGTGATTCCAGTTTACCCTGTTTGGAGATTTGGCAATTTCTTCTTGATTCTAATCAAACCAGAATGAATCAAGATTTAAGAAGCTTGATTTGAACTCATAAATCAGTGCAGAGTCATCCTGAAGTAGAATCAAGAGCATAGGAGTTATGATGAAGAAGTTATCCCATTTGTAACCGAAGTGATTCCAGTTTACCCTGTTTGGAGATTTGGCAATTTCTTCTTGATTCTAATCAAACCTGAATGAATCAAGATGTAAGAAGCTTGATTTGGACGCATAAATCAGTGCAGAGTCATCCTGAAGTAGAATCAAGATCATAGAAGTTATGATGAAGAAGTTATCCCATTTTTAACCGAAGTGATTCCCGTTTACCCTGTTTGTAGATTTGGCAATTTGTTCTTGATACTAATAAACCAGAATGAATAACGTTGTAAGAAGCTTGATTTGGAATCATTAATCTGTGTAGAATCACCCTGAAGTTGAATCAAGATCATAGGAATTATGATGAAGAAGTTATCCCACTTTTAACCGAAGTGATTCTAGTTTACCCTAGTTGGAGATTTGGCAATTTCTTCTTGATTCTAATCAAACCAGAATGAATCAAGATTAAGAAGCTTGATTTGGACCCATAAATCATTGCAGAGTCATCCTGAAGTAGAATCAAGATCATAGGAGTTATGATGAAGAAGTTATCCCACTTTTAACCGAAGTGATTCCAGTTTATCATGTTTGGAGATTTTGCAATTTCTACTTGATTCTAATCAAACCAGAATGAATCAAGATGTAAGAAGCTTGATTTGTACTCATAAATCAGTGTAGAGTCATCCTGAAGTAGAATCAAGATCATAGGAGTTATGATGAAGAAGTTATCCCATTTTTAACCGAAGTGATTCCCGTTTACCCTGTTTGTAGATTTGGCAATTTGTTCTTGATACTAATAAAACCAGAATGAATCACGTTGTAAGAAGCTTGATTTGGACTCATTAATCAGTGTAGAATCACCCTGAAGTTGAATCAAGATCATAGGAATTATGATGAAGAAGTTATCCCACTTTTAACCGAAGTGATTCCAGTTTACCCTGTTTGGAGATTTGGCAATTTCTTCTTGATACTAATAAAACCAAAATGAATCACGATGTAAGAAGCTTGACTTGGACTCATTAATCAGTGTAGAATCACCCTGAAGCAGAATCAAGATCATAGGAGTTATGATGAAGAAGTTATCCCACTCTTAACCGAAGTGATTCCAGTTTACCCTGTTTGGAGATTTGGCAATTTCTTCTTGATTCTAATAAAACCAGAATGAATCAAGATGTAAGAAGATTTATTTGGACTCATAAATCAGTTTAGAATCACCCTAAAGTTGAATCAAGATCATAGGAGTTATGATGAAGAAGTTATCCCACTTTTAACCGAAGTGATTCCAGTTTATCCTGTTTGGAGATTTGGCAATTTCTACTTGATTCTAATCAAACCAGAATGAATCAAGATGTAAGAAGCTTGATTTGGACTCATAAATCAGTGTAGAATCACCCTAAAGTTGAATCAAGATCATAGGAGTTATGATGAAGAAGTTATCCCACTTTTAACCGAAGTGATTACAGTTTACCATCTTTAGAGATTTGGCAATTTCTTCTTGATACTAATAAAACCAGAATGAATCACGATGTAAGAAAATTGATTTGGATTCATTAATCAGTGTAGAATCACCCTGAAGTTGAATCAAGATCATAGGAGTTATGATGAAGAAGTTATCCCACTTTTAACCGAAGTGATTCCAGTTTACCCTGTTTGGAGATTTGGCAATTTCTTCTTGATTCTAATAAAACCAGAATGAATCAAGATGTAAGAAGCTTTATTTGGACTCATAAATCAGTTTAGAATCACCCTAAAGTTGAATCAAGATCATAGGAGTTATGATGAAGAAGTTATCCCACTTTTAACCGAAGTGATTCCAGTTTACCCTTTTTGGAGATTTGGCAATTTCTTCTTGATAATGATAAAACCAGAATGAATCACGATGTAAGAAGCTTGATTTGGACTCATAAATCAGTGGATAATCACCCTGAAGTTGAATCAATATCATAGGAGTTATGATGAAGAAGTTATCCCACTCTTAACCGAAGTGATTCCAGTTTACCCTGTTTGGAGATTTGGCAATTTCTTCTTGATTCTAATAAAACCAGAATGAATCAAGATGTAAGAAGATTTATTTGGACTCATAAATCAGTTTAGAATCACCCTAAAGTTGAATCAAGATCATAGGAGTTATGATGAAGAAGTTATCCCACTTTTAACCGAAGTGATTCCAGTTTATCCTGTTTGGAGATTTGGCAATTTCTACTTGATTCTAATCAAACCAGAATGAATCAAGATGTAAGAAGCTTGATTTGGACTCATAAATCAGTGTAGAATCACCCTAAAGTTGAATCAAGATCATAGGAGTTATGATGAAGAAGTTATCCCACTTTTAACCGAAGTGATTCAGGTTACCATCGTTGGAGATTTGGCAATTTCTTCTTGATACTAATAAAACCAGAATGAATCACGATGTAAGAAAATTGATCTGGACTCATTAATCAGTGTAGAATCACCCTGAAGTTGAATCAAGATCATAGGAGTTATGATGAAGAAGTTATCCCACTTTTAACCGAAGTGATTCCAGTTTTTCCTGTTTGGAGATTTGGCAATTTCTTCTTGATACTAATAAAACCAGAATGCATCACGATGTAAGAAGCTTGATTTGGACTCATTAATCAGTGTAGAATCACCCTGAAGTTGAATCAAGATCATAGGAGTTATTATGAAGAAATTATCCCAGTTTTAACCGAAGTGATTCCAGTTTACCATGTTTGGAGATTTGACAATTTCTTCTTGATACTAATAAAACCAGAATGAATCACGATGTAAGAAGCTTGATTTGGACTCATAAATCAGTTTAGAATCACCCTAAAGTTGAATCAAGATCATAGGAGTTATGATGAAGAAGTTATCCCACTTTTAACCGAAGTGATTCCAGTTTATCCTGTTTGGAGATTTGGCAATTTCTACTTGATTCTAATCAAACCAGAATGAATCAAGATGTAAGAAGCTTGATTTGGACTCATAAATCAGTGTAGAATCACCCTAAAGTTGAATCAAGATCATAGGAGTTATGATGAAGAAGTTATCCCACTTTTAACCGAAGTGATTCCAGTTTACTATCTTTGGAGATTTGGCAATTTCTTCTTGATACTAATAAAACCAGAATGTATCACGATGTAAGAAGCTTGATTTGGACTCATAAATCATTTTAGAATCACCCTAAAGTTGAATCAAGATCATAGGAGTTATGATGAAGAAGTTATCCCACTTTTAACCGAAGTGATTCCAGTTTACCCTGTTTGGAGATTTGGCAATTTCTACTTGATTCTAATCAAACAAGAATGAATCAAGATGTAAGAAGCTTGATTTGGACTCATAAATCAGAGTAGAATCACCCTAAAGTTGAATCAAGATCATAGGAGTTATGATGAAGAAGTTATCCCACTTTTAACCGAAGTGATTCAAGTTTACCCTGTTTGGAGATTTGGCAATTTCTACTTGATTCTAATCAAACTAGAATGAATCAAGATGTAAGAAGGTTGATTTGGACTCATAATTCAGTGTAAAATCACCCTGAAGTTGAATCAAGATCATAGGAGTTATGATGAAGAAATTATCCCACTTTTAACCGAAGTGATTCCAGTTTACCCTGTTTGGAGATTTGGTAATTTCTTCTTGATTCTAATCAAACCAGAATGAATCAAGATTTAAGAAGCTTGATTTGGACTCATAAATCAGTGCAGAGTCATCCTGAAGTAGAATCAAGATCATAGGAGTTATGATGAAGAAGTTATCCCATTTGTAACCGAAGTGATTCCAGTTTACCCTGTTTGGAGATTTGGCAATTTCTTCTTGATTCTAATCAAACCAGAATGAATCAAGATGTAAGAAGCTTGATTTGGACTCATAAATCAGTGTAGAATCACCCTAAAGTTGAATCAAGATCATAGGAGTTATGATGAAGAAGTTATCCCACTTTTAACCGAAGTGATTCCAGTTTACCCTGTTTGGAGATTTGGCAATTTCTACTTGATTCTAATCAAACTAGAATGAATCAAGATGTAAGAAGCTTGATTTGGACTCATAAATCAGTGTAGAATCACCCTGAAGTTGAATCAAGATCATAGGAGTTATGATGAAGAAGTTATCCCACTTTTAACCGAAGTGATTCAAGTTTACCCTGTTTGGAGATTTGGCAATTTCTACTTGATTCTAATCAAACTAGAATGAATCAAGATGTAAGAAGGTTGATTTGGACTCATAAATCAGTGTAGAATCACCCTGAAGTTGAATCAAGATCATAGGAGTTATGATGAAGAAGTTATCCCACTTTTAACCGAAGTGATTCCAGTTTACCCTGTTTGGAGATTTGGCAATTTCTTCTTGATTCTAATCAAACCAGAATGAATCAAGATTTAAGAAGCTTGATTTGGACTAATAAATCAGTGCAGAGTCATCCTGAAGTAGAATCAAGATCATAGGAGTTATGATGAAGAAGTTATCCCATTTGTACCCGAAGTGATTCCAGTTTACCCTGTTTGGAGATTTGGCAATTTCTTCTTGATTCTAATCAAACCAGAATGAATCAAGATGTAAGAAGCTTGATTTGGACTCATAAATCAGTGTAGAATCACCCTAAAGTTGAATCAAGATCATAGGAGTTATGATGAAGAAGTTATCCCACTTTTAACCGAAGTGATTCCAGTTTACCCTGTTTGGAGATTTGGCAATTTCTACTTGATTCTAATCAAACTAGAATGAATCAAGATGTAAGAAGCTTGATTTGGACTCATAAATCAGTGTAGAATCACCCTGAAGTTGAATCAAGATCATAGGAGTTATGATGAAGAAGTTATCCCACTTTTAACCGAAGTGATTCAAGTTTATCCTGTTTGGAGAAATGGCAATTTCTACTTGATTCTAATCAAACTAGAATGAATCAAGATGTAAGAAGGTTGATTTGGACTCATAAATCAGTGTAGAATCACCCTGAAGTTGAATCAAGATCATAGGAGTTATGATGAAGAAGTTATCCCACTTTTAACCGAAGTGATTCCAGTTTACCCTGTTTGGAGATTTGGCAATTTCTTCTTCATTCTAATCAAACCGGAATGAATCAAGATTTAAGAAGCTTGATTTGAACTCATAAATCAGTGCAGAGTCATCCTGAAGTAGAATCAAGAGCATAGGAGTTATGATGAAGAAGTTATCCCATTTGTAACCGAAGTGATTCCAGTTTACCCTGTTTGGAGATTTGGCAATTTCTTCTTGATTCTAATCAAACCAGAATGAATCAAGATTTAATAAGCTTGATTTGGACTCATAAATCAGTGCAGAGTCATCCTGAAGTAGAATCAAGATCATAGAAGTTATGATGAAGAAGTTATCCCATTTTTAACCGAAGTGATTCCCGTTTACCCTGTTTGTAGATTTGGAAATTTGTTCTTGATACTAATAAAACCAGAATGAATAACTTTGTAAGAAGCTTGATTTGGACTCATTAATCAGTGTAGAATCACCCTGAAGTTGAATCAAGATCATAGGAATTATGATGAAGAAGTTATCCCACTTTTAACCGAAGTGATTCTAGTTTACCCTAGTTGGAGATTTGGCAATTTCTTCTTGATTCTAATCAAACCAGAATGAATCAAGATTAAGAAGCTTGATTTGGAATCATAAATCATTGCAGAGTCATCCTGAAGTAGAATCAAGATCATAGGAGTTATGATGAAGAAGTTATCCCACTTTTAACCGAAGTGATTCCAGTTTACCATGTTTGGAGATTTTGCAATTTCTACTTGATTCTAATCAAACCAGAATGAATCAAGATGTAAGAAGCTTGATTTGGACTCATAAATCAGTGCATAGTCATCCTGAAGTAGAATCAAGATCATAGGAGTTATGATGAAGAAGTTATCACATTTTTAACCGAAGTGATTCCCGTTTACCCTGTTTGTAGATTTGGCAATTTGTTCTTGATACTAATAAAACCAGAATGAATCACGTTGTAAGAAGCTTGATTTGGACTCATTAATCAGTGTAGAATCACCCTGAAGTTGAATCAACATCATAGGAATTATGATGAAGAAGTTATCCCACTTTTAACCGAAGTGATTCCAGTTTACCCTGTTTGGAGATTTGGCAATTTCTTCTTGATACTAATAAAACCAAAATGAATCACGATGTAAGAAGCTTGACTTGGACTCATTAATCAGTGTAGAATCACCCTGAAGCAGAATCAAGATCATAGGAGTTATGATGAAGAAATTATCCCACTTTTAACCGAAGTGATTCCAGTTTACTCTGTTTGGAGATTTGGCAATTTTTTCTTGATACTAATAAAACTAGAATGAATCACGATGTAAGAAGCTTGATTTGGACTCATATATCAGTGTAGAATCATCCTGAAGTTGAATCAATATCATTGGACTTATGATGAAGAAGTTATCCCACTTTTAACCGAAGTGATTACAGTTTACCATCTTTAGAGATTTGACAATTTCTTCTTGATACTAATAAAACCAGAATGAATCACGATGTAAGAAAATTGATTTGGATTCATTAATCAGTGTAGAATCACCCTGACGTTGAATCAAGATCATAGGAGTTATGATGAAGAAGTTATCCCACTTTTAACCGAAGTGATTCCAGTTTTCCCTGTTTGGAGATTTGGCAATTTCTTCTTGATTCTAATAAAACCAGAATGAATCAAGATGTAAGAAGCTTTATTTGGAATCATAAATCAGTTTAGAATCACCCTAAAGTTGAATCAAGATCATAGGAGTTATGATGAAGAAGTTATCCCACTTTTAACCGAAGTGATTCCAGTTTACCCTTTTTGGAGATTTGGCAATTTCTTCTTGATAATGATAAAACCAGAATGAATCACGATGTAAGAAGCTTGATTTGGACTCATAAATCAGTGGATAATCACCCTGAAGTTGAATCAATATCATAGGAGTTATGATGAAGAAGTTATCCCACTTTAAACCGAAGTGATTCCAGTTTACCCTGTTTGGAGATTTGGCAATTTCTTCTTGATTCTAATAAAACCAGAATGAATCAAGATGTAAGAAGCTTTATTTGGACTCATAAATCAGTTTAGAATCACCCTAAAGTTGAATCAAGATCATAGGAGTTATGATGAAGAAGTTATCCCACTTTTAACCGAAGTGATTCCAGTTTACCCTGTTTGGAGATTTGGCAATTTCTACTTGATTCTAATCAAACCAGAATGAATCAAGATGTAAGAAGCTTGATTTGGACTCATAAATCAGTGTAGAATCACCCTAAAGTTGAATCAAGATCATAGGAGTTATGATGAAGAAGTTATCCCACTTTTAACCGAAGTGATTCAGGTTACCATCGTTGGAGATTTGGCAATTTCTTCTTGATACTAATAAAACCAGAATGAATCACGATGTAAGAAAATTGATCTGGACTCATTAATCAGTGTAGAATCACCCTGAAGTTGAATCAAGATCATAGGAGTTATGATGAAGAAGTTATCCCACTTTTAACCGAAGTGATTCCAGTTTTTCCTGTTTGGAGATTTGGCAATTTCTTCTTGATACTAATAAAACCAGAATGCATCACGATGTAAGAAGCTTGATTTGGACTCATTAATCAGTGTAGAATCACCCTGAAGTTGAATCAAGATCATAGGAGTTATTATGAAGAAATTATCCCACTTTTAACCGAAGTGATTCCAGTTTACCCTGTTTGGAGATTTGATAATTTCTTCTTGATACTAATAAAACCCAGAATGAATCACGATGTAAGAAGCTTGATTTGGACTCATAAATCAGTTTAGAATCACCCTAAAGTTGAATCAAGATCATAGGAGTTATGATGAAGAAAGTTTATCCCACTTTTAACCGAAGTGATTCCAGTTTAATCCTGTTTGGAGATTTGGCAATTTCTACTTGATTCTAATCAAACCCAGAAATGAATCAAGATGTAAGAAGCTTGATTTGGACTCATAAATCAGTGTAGAATCACCCTAAAGTTGAATCTAAGATCATAGGGAGTTATGATGAAGAAGTTATCCCACTTTTAACCGAAGTGATTCCAGTTTACTATCTTTGGAGATTTGGCAATTTCTTCTTGATACTAATTAAAACCAGAATGTATCACGATGTAAGAAGCTTGATTTGGACTCATAAATCATTTTAGAATCACCCTAAAGTTGAATCAAGATCATAGGAGTTTGATGAAGAAGTTATCCCACTTTTAACCGAAGTGATTCCAGTTTACCCTGTTTGGAGATTTGGCAATTTCTACTTGATTCTAATCAAACAAGAATGAATCAAGATGTAAGAAGCTTGATTTGGACTCATAAATAAGTGTAGAATCACCTAAAGTTGAATCGAAGATCATAGGAGTTATGATGAAGAAGTTATCCCACTTTTAACCGAAGTGATTCAAGTTTACCCTGTTTGGAGATTTGGCAATTTCTACTTGATTCTAATCAAACTAGAATGAATCAAGATGTAAGAAG
>CAJHQQ010003225.1:0-48265 GCA_905132885.1 Moricandia moricandioides | reverse complement strand
AATTAAGTTTTAATTATAAGTTAATTTTAACAAATAATTTAATTTTAGGCTTTTCTAATTATAAATTAGTTGGATAAAAAGAAACAAAACCAAACTCATTTGTTGTTTAGTTTGCTTTCAAATTACTGTATTAAAAACTTTTATTAGGTTAGACATTTTGATTTTAATTATCTAATTTATTGTAAGTATCATTTTTTATGTTTTGGCGTACTTTCAGCATAAATGTAGCAAATAGCAGGAAAAACTACTTAAAAATGTAAGATATGTTCCTCAATGGTTTTTGTCTAGAAATTGTTACTTTTAAGATTTTGTCTTTCTTCCTTCAGTGGAATTGTTGTAAATAGATTACTTGCTAATTGTAATACAATTACCTATGTCTATGATCTTGCAATCTGAACCAATCTTTTATTGTTTTTAAAGAAAAGATCAATCTGCAGAACTAATCATAAACTCTAAAAACTATGTTATCACACTATCATTAAATAAAATTTTGAAACTTGACACAAAATGAAGACAATACCAGACTGTCTTAGATTATACAACCCCAAGATCCTCACATGGTAGAAGGTGATACACAATTGGAAATATTAAAATGATCATATTCCATATATAGCTTTCCTCTCTATAGGAAGACAATATGGGCGACATGAACATAGCAGCAGCTTGAGTTTCAGTCAGATAGTCACCAAGCCTCTCTGCAACCATATTACATAGGCCAGGAGCCAATGATTCGTCATAGAATTGACCAAGGCTTGGGTGGTTTTCTTGATTGTAACACCACCAGCTCCCTACAAAAGTAGCACTGATTTAATAAAAAATAACTTTCTTGGTAACGAAAAGCAAAAGATTTTAATACAAAAAAAAAGAGAGGAAAAACATTCATCAGGGCCCAGTCATGTTACCTTCTTTCCTCGAATGACATCATTTGGCTCTCCTTAGATTACCATACTTTGTGCGACCGATGACCAATCCCGTAGGAGCAAGTTGGAGCGAGCGAGCGTTCCAGGCTCAGCAAAATCGCTGCTGGGGCCACTGATTTCCTCAGGCTTCAAGCCTTCAACTAAAACAAAGATAATACTAAAATGATAAGAGAAACAGAAACATAGACACGGACAATGAAAAAACAGATTTTCATTAAGATTTACAACAAAACTTCATTTTGAGTACAATATTAGTTAATCTTCAATCTAGAACACAAGGAACTTACCTAGTTCCAAAGTTCGAAACCTGCAATTGCAGACAATTTTCAGGTGCTTTTCCATGTTATAATAATTTGTATAAGACACCAAGAGACATCAATCTATCAAGAAATGGTCAAAAAGATCTTGTTACCATCATGTAGGCATTGCAGTTAACCAATCTGATAGTCCACTCAACGTTTATGGGACAACTACGTGAAGTGTAATGACCATTCTGGAAAACCAGTGACCAGGTGTTGCCCTGCTTAGTTTTGTTTTGCGATGGATTGCTTCAAGAATGAACCGAACATACTCCACAAAAGAGACAATGACCAAGAGCCACAGTTCCTAGGTTGTAGCAAGCCGCTTCGTTGAGAGTTTAAGACCAATTAAGTGACCATGTCAATGTCAGAAACACATTCAAAACCAAACCCAATGACTGTTTATGAAATGAAATGACTGTTTATGAAATGAAACGACTGTGTTATGAAATGGAGATAGTACCTTATTCGTTAAATCCTTCTTTGGCTCTCTCGTTTCATCAGAACCCCACTAACAAAAGGGAGAGACACTTCCTTCGCCCCTTAATCATACGCCTCCATCGTACAACAATTAAGGCCAAACACACTGTCTAGAGGCATAGGAAATCTCAGCAAAATAGAATTAAGGATTGTCTGATTAGGGAAAGCTTTATTTGGCCATGGTTACAACAAATTGTGAAGCTTAATTCCTCCGTTTTAGGGTCCGTCCCGGTCTTTCTGAAGTCCACACTAATGCACCACACTGTGAGCATTCTACGATTGGGTTCTCTTTAATTTTAGATGTTGAGCATTTATCTGAATAAATATTGGGTTAACAATTGTTAGGACATAATTCTTTTAAATTGCAGAATTTTTTTACTCGGTTATTTATTTGTTTCTAGGATTTTGGGAAAAAAAATTACTTTTACAATTTTGGTAAAAAAACCCCACTTCTACTGTTTGGAAATAAATAAAAATAATTTTTAAAATAGGGTCCAACCCTGAGAACTCTTTATTTCTTTAATCGAACCTTGAACTGGCCCTATAAATTTTATGAGTAATTCGTTAGGCTTATGACTTAAAAATTTTAGATGGGTTGGGAGAGCCCTAAATTTCAGAATCTTATATATTTATTATTGTTATTATTAATAATCCCTAGTATTATTATTATTATGCCCTATACTTTTTTATTATCGAAGGGGTTTTAATATTAAAAAACTATATGTACCTTTCTTCTTAGTTCGAGTAGGGCGTAAACCATGTGACACTGATTTAGTGTCTGAACCTATGCATAAATCATGTAAATCAGAATTATTAATGTATGTATAAAATTTTTAAGTGGATTTCGTTAGGTATGATGGTTACCTCGTGGCGGAGCTGATGTTCGCTTCGATAGCAAGATGGCCTTTCTCATGTTACGTGCGTTTTTTTGTCGCACTGGTTAATTTAAAAGAAATCAATTAAAAATGATATAAACATAAGATATTGAGGATGAATAAATAATGTTTGAAGTGTAGAAAAGCATTTTATACCATAACAGTCGCAATTATCACAGCCACCTGTGCGTGTAAATTCATAACCCAATTAGTTTTATTTTGAACATATATTGTAAAGAGTATACTATTATAATTGATTTTAAATTAAAATCAAAGAGTACGCTTTTTCCAAAATTAAAAGGGGAATTTTTATTTTAAAAAATAATCATTTTCAAGTTTGTGTCACCAAAATAGCTCTAAAAATACTATCCATATAAATATATTAACTTGGAACTGGAAGTCACCAAGAATATAGATTAGCTAATCCTACAAATATAAATATATATTTACATCCTTTAATAAAATTTATTATTTTGGTTATTTTTCTAATAACAATTTTTGTGACAAAAAAACTACAATCATCATAAGATATTTTCTAACAAAAACTTACAATCAAAGAGTTTTGGTTTAAACGTTGGTGGATCGAATATCTGGTTGACTGTCAACAATAGTCATAATTTAAAGTAATATACAATAATCTATTTTAAAATGAAAATAAAATATTAGTGAGCACAATGAAAGACCTTTTGATTTGGTGCGTGATCCAAGTGGATGACCACGTTTCCTTTTATGCGTGACTCCGGTCGAAGATTCTGTATGGGGAAAATTAGCTAAGTGTTTAATTGAAATATTGATAATATTGTAGTGATGGACTTTTCATGCGTGGTTTTTTTAGATTGGACCATCTTTTAAATCTTATCAAATTTTACATGAATTAATTATAATATTAAGAATATTTTATTTTTTTATTTCAGTACAAATGTTTTTAACAAAGTTCTAAATAGATTAGAAATTAAAATTTATTTTTGTTTTGATTTATATACAGAGTTTTAAAATTATATAAAATATTTGGATTATATATTTAAATTCATGCATTCATTTTTAAAATAATTTCTCAAAATTATTTTGAAGTACAATGTATTATAACTTCTCTATAAAAATTTATATTTTTACAATATCTTAGAAAAACTATTCTCTACTATATAGATCCAGTTTATTTTGTTTCCATATAAATTTTTATATTTTTACATAATAATATTTTTAAAATAGTTTGTGTTACATTTTACAATACATTTTTACAATACATCTTAGAAAAACTATTCTCCTTCAGCAACGGAATCATCAAAAGCCACCACCACCACCACCCAATCACTACTCTCACCTACAAAGAATGGCTCAAGAACCACGCCGCCGCGATTGGCGGTCACGCGCTCGACGGTTGCGGCGAGTTCATGCCTTCTCCTTCCTCCACACCTTCTGATCCAACTTCCCTCAAGTGTGCCGCCTGCGGTTGCCACCGTAACTTCCACCGTCGTGACCCTGAAGATTCCTCTTTCACTTCCGACCTGCCTCCACCGTCTCTCCCTCCCTCTTCCACCACCGCTGCAATCGAGTACCAGCCTCACCACCGCCACCACCCACCCCCACTGGCTCCTCCTCTCCCCTCGCAGCCCTACTTCCTCTTCCCCGCCGCCTATCTCCTCTTCTTACATGCTCCTCGCTCTCTCCGGTAACAATAATATGATTTTTGGGAGGGATGTCATCTGGGCTAAGCCCATAAAAGTAGGAGATGACATGGCAATTTAAAATATCTTGATTGGCTGATTTTTTGAATGATGTGGCAGCTTTCTACATTAACCTTATTGAACTTTTAGTATTGTAAGATTATATCCTTTTTAGTGCCACTAATTATGTATTATTTGTTCACGATAGTTGTTTAAATTTATATGTGTGATGCCATCGTTTGTTTATGTAGTTTGATAAGACCATAGATAGCATTTATAAGATGTTATAAAAAATTAAAATTACTGTAACTGATGAATGCCCAAATTAATGTTGTAAAAAAGGATCTGATCATGTTCAACAGGGGTATGTCATTTGTTTCTAAGAACATCTCCAACCAATTGTTATTTTCACTTCTATAATAACATTTAGAGGCTAAATTGTTCCAACCCACCTCTATTTATTCATCTATAATAGTAATCTCTATTTTTATTCATCTACTTTTTACTTTATATTTGAAGATTATTATTTTAGAGAAATAAATTGGAGCATATATCACCTCTATTATAGAGTTTTTCTATTTTAGAAGTGAAAATAGCAAAATATACTGGAGATTTCTAATGCATTTTAAAAATGTATAGGATGTATAAATTTATGAATCTATATTATAGCAAACTGAATTAAAAATGAAAGCAACATTTGGAGGCTAGCTAGTCCTTTCTCAAAAAAAAAAAAACATTTGTAGGCTAGCTATATTATGGACCTGGTTATAGAGAATAAATATATAATTTATATTTATTGATAATATACACACAGCAACCCGTAATACACGAAAACGATACAATTTGACTTTTTCATATCTGACTTGAATTTAATTATGTAAACGTCATTTCGGTTAAATTCGTGTTTATATGTTAAAACTGCACGCATTCAGTGATATAGCTAACGAATATGCACGTAATGAGTTGCGTAATCATATGCTGTAATTTTTTGTTTGCTTAATATATGCTGTAAACTATTGACAATTTAACATGAATATATAAAGACACTAAAACGAAATTAGCCTAAACTTACTTATGATTCGATATAATCGTATTAGATTTATAATAACACATTGCCATTTTTTTTGTGCACCAATATATAGTCGGATGCATGTTCATTGTCAAACACATTACTATTCGTTTGATTAAACGGGTACATTTTCTGTTAAAGTAAACAACGACTTTTCAAATAATCTTATATAATAATACACAGTGGCGGATCCAGAAGAATTTTTAATTGGGGACACAACTACAAATTTTAAAAGTAGACGGAGCATTATCATAAAATTTGAACTAATTACTTCAAAAAAACTCAAGATTTAAACTGAATGCTTAAACCAAAAAAAAAATTAGTTGGGGGCACGTGTCCCCGTACGTCGTTAGCTACATCCGCCCATGATAATACATTATGTATGATTATATATATATATATATAGTGTGTGTCGATACGTTACAATACTGTGTTTTAACAATACGTACTACATACAAATATTCGAACTAGTCGATGTTATTTAGAAACAAGTAAGTTGTAATTACATCAAAAATATATTTTTGATGAGTAATATGAAATATCACTTGGTTCAACCAATCAACTAACCATCAACCAAATTTACTCATCAAGTTAACAAAATGGTTGGGATTTAAATAAATTTTATACCATATTACCCATGAGAGGCTACTTCTTCTACGTGGTGGAGCTATTAATTCGGAAATTGATAGCATCTTTTGAGTTTCCAAAAAAGAATATGAGCCATTTACGGTCACGGGTCATCACATCTCTCCGGCTACGCTTCTCCGCATTTTATCACTAGAGCGACCACTAATTTTCATAGCTTAAATAACTCTTATATCTGCCCTTGATCTAAACATACCAGACTGTTGATTCATTAGCTAAGATTGTAAGTGTTTTTTCACAGAGATTTACTTTTTGTTTTGGTTGTTCTATTTCATTATGATTTTTCAGACTTCCTCTTGTTTGATTAATAGAATCAATAACCTCATTCTTGGCATAATAAAAACAATTTAGATTTTTTTACATAATTGAGACAACTTAGCTTGGCATCAAATCTTTGCCACAGAAATAAATTTTGACTTTTCAAATTACATATAGAAACCCTAAAAACTGAATAATTATATATGAAGAAAATGATTAGAGTTTATAGCTTTAAGTGTGTACTTAAGGCCAAATTAAAGCATTAACCTCTTAGATTAAATAGAGTGACAATGGCTAAAGTCTTTTCCAAAAGGCAAAGTTGACTAACATTTGTCCCTTAATCTCCTTCTGGCGTATGTATGAGGAGACCAATCATAAATAGTTAATCATACAATCTATGGAATATAGTATAATACTAGTTCATAAAATATACGTAGAACCGTAATAAATAGCTCAATGATACATACATTATCGGCTGTTTACAAAAGTATAACAATAATGTGGGCGCTCCATATATTATATATCAATTGTTAATTTGCAGGCATAGACAGATGAGGACATGAGCGATCGTGAGAGTACATAAAATGTGATGACGTCCAGCAACCCGTAATCATATAAATCTAAAATTAATTATATTTTAAAATAGTTGAGATTCAGATTCTATAATTCAATTAAGGGCACTGCTTACTTTATATAATTGTACGGAATATAATTTATTAATTCAACAATGCGATTAATCTACAGTCAACAGAGGGACTTCAATACGTCACTGTACTAATAATTCATCAACTTTTAGCTACTAGTTGTTGAAAAAATCTTCGTTTATTTTGGTAACGGTAATTTGATATCTATTCACTATCCGAAAAGTAATCTTTTTTTTTGCAAGAAGTTATCTTAATATGGAAGTCGGACAATACCTATAGTGGGAAGATATTCTTTAAATGTATCATTTACTCTTTCTGTGTAATAAAGAATGTCATTTTAGCTTTTTTTTATTTAGTTTCAGAATAAGTGTTATTATCTATTTTAAATATAATTTTTCCTATTAAATCTCCTTTTTACCCTTTTTAGTTAAATTATTTTCATATAAACAATTGTATAATAAATAAGAGTACATTAATATATATTATTGATTTTATGCATGAAATGTGTCTAAGTGACATTTTTTAGAAAAAAAAAAATATATTTTAAATTTCAAATATTATTAAAAAGGTGTGCTCACTTAAAAATGTACTCTAGTTTTATTTACTTATTAAATTAGTGACTATAAATCATCTGATTTTGTAATCACTATAAATCATATAAAACATTTTTTATGACCCGTCATAAAAATATAATTTATTTTTATGTTTGTACGAAAAATATCAACATATTTTTACAAGTGTTATGCAGATGAAATTTAGAAAAATAAAAATGTATTTAAAGGTTAACGGTGATTTTGTTGACACATAAAATCTAACAAACAACATCGCGAGAACAGTAAATATCAAATGAAATATATCATGTGAAACTTTAATTCGACAATAAAATATATGAAAATTTTACAATTTTGAAAAATAGTGTTTGCAGCTGAACATTCTCAACTGATAAAACTGGTTTTCATCATGCATTTGAAGGAATTTCAACAATGAAATCAATTATTCTCTAAAGCCACAATCCAACATATCATAAAAGCAAGAAATAAATGGTGACAAACTTATACGAGGTACTCGAACTCAACTATCAGCTATGATTTATGTTGATATTGATTTGAATCCTTTCATCGGTGTCTAGTTTGAAGTAGTGTAGTTTATTATTAGAATTTTCTTTACTAAAATGTATGTGACACCTTCTTTTAATAATTGTATCATCAATAATCTTACCTATACAGTTTTTATTAAAAATCGTTATCAGTTATAATTGCATTTAAATACATTATTTGCAGTGGAAAATTAGCACAGTTTACGTCTACGTCTACATCTACATCTACACTACATAAAGTGTCCACATCTACATTGCAAATTGCATATGCAATAATAAACAATACCCTTTGAATTCAATCATTTTTTAATTGGTCCCCATAGCTTTCCAACTTCAGGATTTAAATCTTCTACTGTTTCTTTTCTTTTTATCTCGATCTCCTTCTTTGAAAATTTCTCAATAAACCAGTTCAACTGTTCTTCTCTTTCTTCTCTGTTGATTATTTCAACTAAGCTAAATTAATATGTTTAGCGATCAAAACATTATGACCAATAAAATGGCTTATATTTTGTTGAGAGAAGATTCCACATTGAAAATATGTAAGGAACTTGAGTAATATATAAGAGACTTTTGTCAATCCAATTATTGTCAATTGGTTTTAAGTTGAAAGTCCATAAAATTTATTATGGTATCAGAGCTTGTCCACATCTTGACCAATTAATCTGGCCCGGACAGTGGCCCGATCGTCCCATGAATTGATGGTTCAAAGAAAGTTTAATTCCTTCAAGATTCCTAGAGAATAAAAGCATTATCTCAGAAGGGGTATGATGAATTCTGCGAGATAAATAGTTATATGCATTATTATCTCGAGGGATGGTGTTGGAGAGAATATCTCACGTTAAAAATATGTATGAGTAATATATAAGAGATTTGTGTCAATCTACTTATCATCAATTATTTTTAAGCTGGAAATCCAAAAAATATATCATATTTCTTATAAATTATTATTAGTCCTTTCAGAATTTTGATATGGAATCCTATCATCGTAACTTACAAAACGGGTAGACTGAGTTGTCGGTTCAAGTCACTCTTTTTCATTTGTTTGTAATGTGGTAATTAAGCGTAAAGAAATAACATAAGGAAGCCAAAATTGATCTAGGAATTTACCAAGTCGAACTTTCTCAAAAAAAAAGAAGATAAAAATTACCAACTCGAAAGGATGATCCCCCATAACCCGAAGGAGCTCACAGAAATTCAATCCCTTTATCAAATTTTGTTAGTGAGAAACTGAAAACTAATCATATCGTTGACTTTTGATTCGTGTTGATTCGATATTAAACAAGTTATCAACATTTTTTTTCGTGAGAAACGTAAAATCCACTCTAGCTGTTGATGAGAAATAACATACACTGCAAAAATCCGCAAAAGGTCACGTATTTCAACTTTTAAACACAAAAAAAAAGGAAAAAATAAGTTTATTATATTTGGTTGGTACGGTGAAGGTCTTATTGGTAAGTTGAAAAATTAGACGTACGGTCAAAAATCAAAGCATCTACTTTGCTTTTCCAATTCTTTTCAGAAAAAGAAGAAATTAATAGAATTAAGTCACATGCATATTGAATACATTAAAAAATATAGTTAAAACTGTCCATGGAAAAGTTTAGAATAGAAAACAAAAAAGAATAGTTTTTGATATAAAGCAATGAATTTTTTTTATTTTATTTACTTTAGTTTTTTTTTTCTAAAAACAGGCAGACGATAAACATGCTTACGTAAGTTTTATTACTATTATTTTGTTTCCACCATCTCTTCTTGTGGTTATGGGTCAAAGAGTTATGGCTATCATGGGCGTTGAAATGGAGTGCTTAAAATGGTCATTATAGTTGTTGTGGTGGTACAAATTAATCTGGTTCTTTTTAGAAAAACTTCTTACAGTTACCGTGTATATAAATATTTGTATTTTCTTATTATGTATGATTGATAATAGGATTTCTTCTGCAATATTCACATAATGATAACACAATCAAATTGAAAAATCATTTTCAAAAATATTTAAGAAAAATGGATGGATTTTTTTTTTGCAGTTTGATATCTTTTAATATAGATATTGTATATATTTATATACATATATACGGTTAGCTATTGTAAAATTGTTTTTAAATTAGCATTGATGATTTTACTTTGAGGCTGATTATATATATACATATTTATATAATGTAGTATCAGAGTTTTTTTTCCTTTTATACATTTGGGATTAATTTTGAACTAAAATCTAAGCTAATTTTGAAGACATATAAAAAGTCAAATATTTTATCATTCAGAGGTGTTTACAACAGCCAAAAAAAATTATCATAAAAACATTTTTAATAGAGATATCTCACAGTAAGGTTTCTAAAATATATCAAAACAAAATATTGCTAAATTACTGTTTTGCGTATTACAAAAAATTAAAAATTTGACAATGAAAACCATCCAAATTTTAAAATGAAAAATTTATTTTAAATTTAAGATATTCACAACTAAGTACTAATATTATACATGTCTAGTTTAGATTCCGTATAAGAAATTTAATCTTTATTGGAAAGTCTACAAATGGTCGAAGTTGATTCTAAACATAAACCTCCAAAAACATTTTTTACCATTTGAACACCGTGCCACAAGACAGATTATAGGTTTCCTCAACAATTCTTAATATCATATAACCATCATGTAAAAATAAGAAAATAAATAGTAATATATATTCAACAAAGAACAGCGAGTGGTTATCAAGATCGAATCTTTTTTGTCTCTTTTCTGATATTTGATTGTTTGTTTTATAATAACAGAGTACGGCTCGGCTGGCGCGCGTTAGCAGCAACTTTGAGGAAGCGGTTACTTTGGTTTGTGGACTGAGAGTGGACCTGACGCGTCCTCTAGCCGGTCTAGCCGGTTCTTCTCCTTTCGGTTGGGACAACATGCACATGTTCTTCTCCTTTAAACTATTCTTTCCTTATTAGTAATAATCTAGTACGAATGGATTAAATGGCGGTTTGTTGTAATTGAATTATCAAACGACGTTTTTTCTTTCGTTTCTGTCAATTTCCTTATTGAAAATTTTGCACTGAACAAATAATTTTGTTGAAAGTTTTGGTTAATTTCATGTTTAAGGTTGGATCATAAATTTCAAACTGTTTATCATAGCTTTACTAAGAATATATGGTCCATTTGGCATAACTAGATTTTTGATGAAACATTATAAATAATACAATATGAATTTAACAAAAAAAATTAAAGTATAATGTAAGAGATGATGAAAATGAATATGCTAATTTATATGGAAAATGATGGTATTTCAAACTAAAGAGAAGTTTGCTCCAATGCATTTTCCATTCACTAAATTATGAGTTTGTAGTGTATTCTTTTATAAGTAGGAAAAAAAATTAAATGCCGCAAACAATCGGCCTTTCGTTTTGTTTACATTCATTTTTGGTGTTTTGGAGTACATTAGCTTTTTGTTCCATTTATTTTGCGTATATTTCTTTGTTAAATATATTTATGATCTACCCTTATATTTTAACTATGATGTTACGTCTATTATATGCTAATCATATTTATCCTGTTTCATCCATTTGATATTTTTATTTTTACTTTGTGTATGCTCTTATATTTTTTTACGTATGTAATATGTTAATTATACATGCATCTTATCTATTAAAATAGAAACCATAAGTTCTTTATGTGTAATTTTTAACTTAGGCTATATCTTAATACTTTACTAAATATGATTTTATATTTACCTAATAATATATTCACAATAAATTTTATGGTATGTTCTTCAATCCCGTGTATAAATCAATAAAATTTAATCAGTCTTAAATTTGATCTATAAAAATGAAAAATACTCGAACTCTAGTTATATTTTACTTTCATCCATTTTATATTTTATATTTATCATTAGGACTTTTTAAGTCTGAACATATTCCCCAAACGATTCTTGCAAAACATATTTGGTCAAAGTTCATTGAAAAACTGGTTTCTATTTTTCTCACCTATTTGGCCAACCTCCTTGTAAGAAAAAAGTATGAACGGTTACTTTATAAAATGCTAAATTAAAATTACCCTCGACTACCTACTCAGACGCTTTCAAAAATATTAACGCATACATAACTTCTCATAAATTATCCACCTACTTGAATATATCAAATGTACAAATATGCAGAAACAAGAGAATCACTCAATAATGATTTTTTTTATTCTTGTTAAAAAAAGTCAACAATCAATTTAAGGACCACACGAAAACAAAAATCAGCATATAACTATATAACTTCATTTTTTTTAATCTTCAATTTAATACTACATTGGTTAGATAGGTGAACAAAAAGAAATACATTGCTTAGATAAAAAGAAATCGCGTTATTATATTTTATATTTTTAATTTTAAAATAATATTTGGAAAGAGAGGCTCTTTTTCCCTATCTCTCTGCAGTATGTACCCTCGTTGCTCTCTATAAGTAGTACCACAACCACGAACTCCAAAACATCATCTCATAAACCAAAAAACACATTGTCCAAGATTTGATTATTTCTCATCACAAAATTCTTTTCATTTTTTTCTGTAACCATGAGTCTTCTGACCGATCTCGTTAACCTTGACCTCTCAGACAACACTGAGAAAATCATCGCTGAATACATATGGTTTGTCTTCCTCCATAGTTCTTGCCTCTTTCATACACATTCTTGTTTGTGTTCTTGTTCTTTCCTTATCCGGAGAACAAAGGGAATGGATAGAGGATATTATTTTTGTAATTACATCTTGAACCACAAAAAAAAAAGAGTTATGTGTTTTGTTTGTCTTTTTCTTATTTTGTTTTTTTTTTCTTTTTTTTGAAAAAATAGGGTTGGTGGTTCAGGAATGGACATGAGAAGCAAAGCCAGGGTAAATCTTTTTCACTTTAACTCGATGAAAAATAAAAAATGTCTCGAAAGATTGAGTTACTGATTATCTGTTTTGTTTACCTGCAGACTCTCCCTGGACCTGTGACCGATCCATCAAAGCTCCCAAAATGGAATTATGATGGTTCAAGCACTGGCCAAGCTCCTGGTGAAGACAGTGAAGTGATCTTATAGTAAGGCCTCTTCTCAAATTTTTATCACTATTTCAAACTCTTTTTTTTTTTGCTTATGAACTTTCTTTTATTTGTGTTCCTTAGCCCTCAAGCGATTTTCAAAGACCCTTTCCGTAGAGGCAACAACATTCTTGTGAGTTGTTAAACTTTAGTTTTCTCGCACGTGTTCTGTTTTGGCAGATAATGATAACGTTTTTTTTATCGGTTTGGTTAGGTCATGTGTGATACTTACACCCCTGCGGGTGAACCAATCCCTACGAACAAGAGACATGCTGCAGCTCAGATCTTTAGCAACCCTGCTGTTGTAGCTGAAGTGCCATGGTTAACCCAAGTTCCCATGTTCTGTTTTTTTTTTATTATATATTTTTCGGTTTCTTGGGGTCTGATTTTGCTATACAAACTAGGTATGGAATCGAACAAGAATACACTTTGTTGCAAAAGGATGTGAAGTGGCCTGTTGGATGGCCCATTGGTGGCTTCCCCGGCCCTCAGGTAATATTATATTCCATTTTCACAGTACTTCTTCAATTCTCTGTTTTCAGCTTCTGATGTTTATACAAAAAAAACATCTTTCTCAGGGACCATACTACTGCAGTGTTGGAGCTGACAAATCTTTTGGAAGAGACATTGTTGATGCTCACTACAAGGCTTGTTTGTATGCCGGAATTAACATCAGTGGGATCAATGGAGAAGTCATGCCTGGTCAGGTATAATTTCAAGATCCAATAGAATTAAATTTTCTTTTACATTTTTTTTAACACAAAATTTTCGTTTACATAATGTTGTAAATGACCAAATCATTTTTTTTTTTTGGTTGAGACAGTGGGAGTTCCAAGTTGGACCATCGGTTGGTATCTCAGCTGCTGATGAAGTGTGGATTGCTCGTTACATTTTGGAGGTATCATTAAACCATCATCCACTCTCAATTTTTTTTTTTGGAATATAAACTTAAGTACAAGTTTTGGTGGTTTTTAAAAACAGAGGATCACAGAGATTGCTGGTGTGGTTGTATCATTTGACCCAAAACCGATTCCTGGTGACTGGAACGGAGCTGGTGCTCACACCAATTACAGGTAAAAAGGGTCGTGAAACTTAACCTTGTTATATAGTTGATCTTTGGAAAAAATAATCTTAAAATATGGTAAATGACTTTTCTTTTAGTACTAAATCGATGAGGGAGGAAGGAGGATACGAGATAATCAAGAAGGCAATAGATAAGCTCGGACTGAGACACAAGGAGCACATTTCTGCTTACGGTGAAGGCAACGAGCGCCGTCTCACCGGACACCATGAAACTGCTGACATCAACACTTTCAAATGGGTAAAACATTTGAAAATTTTAAAGAGTTGTTGATAACATTTTTGTGTTACTGAACTTTTTTGTTTTTTTTGAATCTTTGTTAAAAGGGTGTTGCAAACCGTGGAGCATCAATCCGAGTAGGACGTGACACGGAGAAGGAAGGGAAGGGATACTTTGAGGATAGGAGGCCAGCTTCAAACATGGACCCTTACATTGTTACTTCCATGATTGCAGAGACTACAATCCTTTTGAGTCCATGAAGATTTATGCCAATAATATAACTTGAGTTGGGTGTATCAAGTTTGTGTGTTTCTACGGTTTATTAAGTAATTGTACCGGGTTGATACTACCCGGGTTTGTGGTTTGGGGCCTTTCTTTTAATCTCTTTTGGGTTTTAGGTTCTGTGGTTGGAGGATTTGCTCTGTTTCTTTCACCTTTATTTGAACCCTTCGTATTTTATTAATAAGACTATCTGAAAAGGCCTTTTAATGTTTCAATCTTAGACTGTTCAACAAGTTCACATATAAGAAAGCTCTTTGTTAGACGGTTCCAGCACTAAAAATTTGGTACACATATAATGTATTGTAGGCACCGTATAAATCATATTCAATCTGGAGAAACATATCTTTCTTGAACAATAGATGGACCATAACTTATTATAAATTGGGCATTTGAAATGTTTGTAATGCTAGTATCAAGTCCTGAGTCAAACTTGAATTGGCAATGATGTTTGCTGGTTGCACCTCCGGGAAAATGACAACTCGATCACCTTATCCTCTGGATCAAGCGATGAGATTCCCAAGATTGTGAAGTCTTTAAGCAACAAGATTTTCTCAAGATCTATCTTGTTATGTGATCCATCGAACCTTGTCCACTTGATTTTTTTTATTAGTTTATGTCAATTTGACTCCATGATTATGAAGTATACAGAAAAACCGGTTTGGTTAACCGTTGTTATGGAAAGTTATTTTCATAATTCCTTAAATGAACATATGTGATTTTTTCGTTGAAGATATGTGTTTCTTCGTGAACATATGTAACTCTCTATTTTTTGGTTGTTTACATATACGAAACACTGCAAAAAAAGAGAGGATTAATCAAAACAAGAACAACAGTTAAGGATTGTTGTAAAGATTCTATAGAAAATTCATGAGATAGAAGAAACATTTTCGAGAAAAAAAGTTTTGAGAAATCAACCGGAAAAGTTGATTTCCATGTATAATTTCTGTTTGTTGTAGTATCCAGATCGTATTGAGTGATATTCATCGTTAAATCGAAATAAGGTATTTATTCGGTTTAACGCATTTCTGCATATAAATTTCTTACATTGACAACGTAGTATTTGAATTTGATTTTGGCCTAATGAGTGAATTTTTTAATGTTATTTTAAGTGAGTAAATTTATAAATTTTATAAGTAAAAAATTGTTAATTGTAATGTCAAAATATTTTATTAAGAATATTTTTTTTAAAAAATAAAGAAATACATTAAAGAGAAATTAAAATTCATCTTTGTTTTCATTTTTATTTAGAAAGAAATATAAATATATCGAAGATGGTCCAGCTGTCTCGATTTTAATGATGAAATACGAACTGCTCGAGACAATGTTTCGCAGATTTAGAGATAAACTCTTACCACCAACCTTTGTATGAATAAAAAAAATAAAAATTCATCTACTCATGTTATTTCCTTGACATTCTTTTTTCTTTTTTTTTTCCTAGACATTTTATTTAGTTTACCTAAAAACGATAACGAGATTATGTTCATCTACTAATGTTAATTCCTAGACATTTTATTGATTAGTTTGCCTTTTTAGGCTTCGATTAGTAAAAGCAGTTCAAGCGTTGCAGATCATGCAGATCATGCGGATCAAGTGCAGATCAAGTAAATTATGCAGGAGAAAGGCAGATCAAGCAGATCAATAATTTAGTACAATTTAGAATGATAAAAGCAATTCAAATAAAATAGATTATATATAAAAATTATATAAAAAAATAAATATATAAACACAATACATAAAAATAATAAATATTGCACTAGAGTCATGTTAATGTAATTTTAAAATTAAAATGTTAAAAACATTAGCAATTAACGAAATACATATATCTTTCGTTAATATATATATATATTTAAATCACAATACTATGCAATTACATTTTACCTATTATAATTAAAACACTGACATCATATATAGTAAATGATTTTGCTACAAATTATTAATATATTTAATCTTCTTCTATCAATAACACATTTTCATTCTATTTTACTTACAACTTTGATAATACAAAAAAATTTCATGTCTATTTATCTCTACTTTTATTTTTTGTCATATAAATATTATATTTAGTAAAATTATTTATATGATTATTGTGTTTTTAATTATAATATGTATTAGTGAAAAAAATTATAATATGTATTATGTCAATGTACAATATCATGATTTAAATATATTAATGAAAATGGATGTATTTTGTTAATTGCTAATGTTATTCGTATTTTGATTTTAAAACTATAATAACATGAATTTAGTTCAATATTTATTACTATTTATGTATTGTATAATGTATTTTAATTTTTATTGTAATTATTATTGATTAAATAGGTAATCTATTTAATTTGAATTATTTTTACTATTTTAATTATAATAAATTATTTGATATGCTTGATCTGCTTTCTCACACATGATCTGCACTTGATCCGCTTGATTTGTATAGTGGGTGAGAACTGCAGGCAGATCTCTTGTTTTTTTCACAAAAAGACAAAAAATATTGAACTGCATGCAGATTTCCCGCTAATTACTTTTTCAAAACAAAAAAAAGTGAATGGTAAATTTATTGTGGGAGAACTGCATTTGCATGTGCGGGAGAACTGCCTTTGTTCTGCCCCTCCATTCATAACCTTCACCGACAAGATCAAGCGGGTCAAAATTACCTTGTCTTAATGTCCCACGTTCAAAACACTGATATTTAGGCTTTACTTAATTATATATAATCAAAAACAAAAACAAAATTATATGTAATTAACCACCACAAAATCTCATACATCATCCACTTCAAATTTGCGTGGACGTGGCCTAAACTTTTACTTATATATAATCAACCAACACAAGTATTCTCATTACTAACCTTTTCGGTGGCGGCGCGTGTGGAGTCAACAAGGATTGTGGATTGATCTAGGACTGTCCTGGTCCGTTTTGCCTTCTGGTGGAGTTGTTGCTTATGTTTTTCTGGTGCAGGTTCGATAGCTTGTGGCAGCTCATAGTTTCTCCTTCTCCAATAAAGCTCGACTTGTTTGGGGCGTGTGGTCTTGGTCTCGGGTGTAGTTGTCTGTCCATGAAGTCCGCTAACTGGGAGTACTTAGCAAGCTGTTTTTGACAACCCGATCATAAAGAACTGGTCATCGGGTACGCCTAACTCTACCGGGTCCAACTCTCGCTATAATTGCGGGTCGATTGTGTGGCAAGCGACTGCTCCTTCCTGATGTATCCTTTGTGTTATTGCGATTGTGCTTGTAGTCTATTCATATGTTTCCTTAGGTTTGAGTTTGTGTTAGCTTCTTTATGTTGATCTGCTACTAGTCTTCTTTGTCATTTCTATAAAAAACTTAAAATCTGGTAATGAAATCTTAACATTTTTACCAAAAAAAAAAGTATTCTCATTACATCATCCACTTTAATCTGAGGGGAATGGCTGGAGAAGAGCAAAGACGTAGATGGAGCTGATGCATTGGGTTCCTAAACCCCTCTTCAAGGCAAGACCACACTTGTCACCGGTGGAACCATATGCATTGGGTTCCTAAACCTCTCTTCTTTCGGTTTACATCTTAAAAGCAATGGTGACAGACTCTTTTTAATATATGTTGTTGATTATACATACATGTGCTCGAGACGAAGCACATCTCAACGAGTGTTTAAGCAAATGGAAGAATAAAGGGTTTCAAGTCACTGGTTCAGTCTGTGACGTATCGTCCTGGACCGAAAGAGAGAAGCTGATGCAACAATATACCGTGTGTGCAGCCATGTGGTGAGCACGAAGCTAACTATTCTTTCGCCTTTTACTAAAGAATACCGTGTGCTCTCCACGCTTAAGTGGTGTACCCTATTTTTGAAAGGTCTCACTTTCGAGTGGGCCCAAAAAAAATTAGCAAAAAAAACAATATATACACGGTAAATATTTTTATTAATGAAAATAGAATATTTTATTCTGTTGCCACGGACTTTCTGATCGAGCCGGGGACTCTTTTTCTTTTTTCTTATAGGCCTTCTCTTGTTTCTGAGCCGATCGGCCCACCTCCAACAAGTTTGCAATATGGTCATGCATGCCAGTCAGTTAGCCATCTAAGAGCATAAACAAAGGGGGCTCTTAAGGGAGTTCTTAGCGGGTGGGACCCGCTAATTTCTTTAAGAACCACCTCTTAAATCTCTTAATTAAGAGGTGTTCTTAGTTGGGTTCTTGCACTGTTCGCGGACCCCACTGACACGTGGCGGCCCGTAATTGATCAGTTTTTTTTTTTTTTTATTTTTTTTTAAAAAAGAAAAAAAAAACTAAGAGCCCTTTAGGGTTAATCCTGCTCTAAGGTAATTGCCAAACCATTATCGGTGACAACTCCGTTCCCTAGCTTTTTCCATGAGCGAACCTAGAAAATTTCTAATTACTAACAATATGAAGCTTTCATAGTTGAACGCATGTTAGTACTGCGGAATATGAGTAACGAAGTGAGGAGGTATCAGGTAACTGAATGATAATATAACCAAGTAATACGGAAATAGAAAAGTAAGTCGTGGAAGTGGTCATTGTCTGGTCGTGTGTATGTGTGCTTTTGCTTGCATGTGATCTTATCACTGAGTTATGTACTCATAACTCTTACATGTTGCTCATGAGCCAGTCGGGGCAGCCTTATATTGCCAGTTCAGATATAAAACAAGATGTGGGATGCTCAAATCTTTTTTCTGAATTTACGTGTATTTAAAAACTTACTCTGCTTACGGGCCCATTTGAATACCCGGAGAGAGGGTCTATCACCTCCCTTTTGGGGATTAGTCTGGGCCTCTCCATGGGCTTGGGATACCCCCAGGTTAATCAAAAAAAAAAATATATTTTTATAATATAAGGCTTGTTTCTGCTTTTGGTTTATATTTGACCTTGGGGTAAATTGAAGGGGTTTAGATATTTGTTGGCGAAGGTTTTAATGTTGTATGTGTGATTTAAATAAACATTGTTAACACGTTTGGGCGCTAACACCTCATCACACTTATGTCACGGGTGGGTGATACAGATTTACCCGCAGATATAAAAACATCGTCAACATCTAAGGCTAAGATGCCAAATTCGCAAGGTGGGGTTTCCCGGGTTGACAATTACTCTCCCTTATGGAAATGATACATACATCAAAATGATGTGACAAGATATCAATGGCCATAAGGGGAGAAGTGATTTCACAAGTGCGTAATTTTTTGATTGTTAAGATAGATGAATTTCTAAATTAAAACTAATTGGTGATAAGTGGAGTGGTCAATGTATTTTATATATTTTTTAGGATCTATTCCAACTACCGACGTGGAAAGACTTATCTCTAATACGTTCATCCGAGATGATGAGCATTAATCTCAGAATGTGTGGACAAAGATTGATGGGCCAGTTTTGGACCGAATCAATATGGATCGGATTGATTTGTATAGACCGAACTTTTATAAAAACAAAGAGAAACAAGTAGTTAGTCAATAATTCATTGTAATGAAGTATTACACTTACCTTAATTGGTTGGTCGAAAATGAATGCTTTTGATTAAGCTTGCATCTGGACTCTTTGTTGGCTTGATTCTTGACCTAAATGAAATGAATTGAATTTTTGCTATGGCTGGACTGGATCGATGACAAACAAAGTGAGCCAATGGAATGGTGAAAGTATGAGGCACTCCTTGATGTATTCAGCTGGCCGGTGTGGTCTTCATAGAGCTTTGTTGGACCGAATGGACTGATCTTTATGCCGATTTCTTCAAATGTTCCTTCTTTTAGTCGAATTGTATTTTGGTCGAGATTGAGTTGGTCAAACCGGATCATTAGATTGTCTAAGCTGGTTGGTTGAGTCAGGAGAATCTATTTGGTTAGGCAAAATACTACCTCCATATTCATCCCCCACCATATGGGATATGGGGACAGGGTAGATATTCTTGGCATTGAATTGCGTTAAATATAAACATTTCATCCACGTCTACAACAACACTTATCCCCACAAAAACCAAGTTGCCTTAAAAAAATCTTTGATTATCTTCGTTCTTTGAGGAAGATAAGACAATGCGCGTTATTCTTTGTCAAAGGATAAATGGATCCGATTGATTGATTATGATAGAATAGTTTAAGATTATCTTTACAAAATGAAGTACAATTGGCAATTTGAAATCTTATATGTAACCACTTTTTCTTTCTTTTGTAATGATCACTTTCCCACTTTGAATTACTCTTGCAAAGATTCTACTTTCGTAGTCCAGAACATGGACTTAAAGTTTTCATCATCCATGCTTTATTGATATATTAATTCACGATAATAAATATGCGTAGAGGGACCGATGGTGATACGTAGGATATACACTATGTACATCCACTTCCAACTAACACAAAATAAAAATAACATTTTCTCTGTGTAATTATTTAGATTTCCATATCCATTGGTGGACCCTAAAGTAAGACCAACACACCTACTTTCTCTTATTTTATTTATTATACACAAATAAAAAAAATGAAATATGTTCATCAATAATTTTCCTTATGCCAATATTTAACATTAATCACCCAAATGTGACATACTCTAATACCACAAACCCTCCCACACCCATTCCCACAAAACCATTATCATAATGCTCCCATTCGCCAACTACTACATTTCTACCTCATCCATGTCCGAGAACAATGTTAACAACAGCAAGAGAAGGAAGAAGAAACGTCCAATGATGGTTTATGGAGGCGGAGGAGATGATTTGGCGGTGGTGAAGGCGGCGGCGTGGGCTTGGTATCAAAGGAAGGAAGGCAAGCCGATTATGAGAGAGTTCGAGTTAACAAGAGCACCGAGAACACCTCGACCTTCACGTTACAAGATCGAAGCTACAAAGAACATGATCCTTTCCGACAACAAGGTTTTAGCCGAGAATAGGGTTTCCAAGTCTTCGCTTTGGTACACAAATTTTCATCACCAAGAGGATCAAGAAAGCCAATACTCACGTCTACTTGACACTTACGAGATCAAGAACATCTCAAAAAGGCTTAATGTTGATGATCCTAGTTTATCCGTGAGTTTGAGCAGTGCTTTCATGCTGAAAGACGATAATCATAATCATGATGATGATCATGGTATGTTAAAGAGAGTTGGCTGTGAGAAGAATACTACTGGTAGTAGAAATAATGATAACAAAAATTTTATTAAAAAAGTGAGTAAAAGAAGTTTGTGGAAGGGACTGATTGTTATGGGTCCAGTGTCTACGGTTTGTGGGAGAAGCGATGACGTGACTTTACATGCTTCTAAGGCTAGCCGGAGAACAGTTAAGGTTTCTGCGGCGGCTGAGGCTCTCCTCACGTCGGCAGCTAGTGGCAAGACTCAGACCGGTCGTCGCTAACTTTAGTGGTTATTAGGGTGGAAAGATTTGTACAATTTTTTCTTAAAAAAAAATTTCGTACCTTTTTCATGTCTGTATTTTGTGAACTAGCTGTGTATTTCTTCCAGTTTCAATACATGTGTACATCTATTTTTCAAATTAATATGTACATTTTCGGGAAAATGACAAAAGAAAATACTGAGTTTGTTCTAGCTCGGTTGTGACAATTGTACTGATGATACCTGAAAATCATACGAATGTTTTTAAAAAAATTTAGATGTTCAACAATTGTTTCTAGTTTCAGTGTTTTTTTTATTATGGTGTTGTTTATATGCATTGATACATCTGGATAAAGCTGCAAAATCATATCCATATAGTTAATGCAACATACAAATGGATCAAATATTTTCAGCCAAAAACAAAAAAAAAACATATTTTTTCCAAAAGTCACAGAATCACATTTTTCGACAAAAGAACATCAAAATTTTGATAAAATTTGAAAATCATATTTTTCTATCAAAATCATAAAATCATATTTTCGTAGAATTATAAAATCACATTTTCTATCAAAATGGTAAATCACATTTTTTCAAAACTAAAAAATCACATTTTCCATCAAATTTACATCTTCTGCAAAAGTTACAAATTACATTTTTTTGTCAAAACCGCAAAATCTCATTTTTCACTATAATAAATCATCAATGTCTTTTCAATTCTTGCAACCAAAAGGTAAATTCTTTTTATGAAATTTCCATTGAGTTAAACACTTAAGGTTTATCCATTATGTCACATACATATAGATAGCTACTAAGAGGTTGTCCACGATTTCACGTACATTTGGTTTTCACCTAACTTGCGTAGTTTAATAGAACAAAACTATTAAAAAGTATGATAAATTATACATTCGTTTGAACTTTTCAAATTATTAGAACTATTATCTATTATGTTCTTGGATTCATTGAGTAAATTAACACCACTTAGAGATTTGCAATGCCTTGTCAAAGAAAACCAGAATGTTAAACAAATCAGCCACATCATTTTGTACCATCAAACTGACTAAAAATGATATTGAAGTTATGCTTTCGCTCATCCAATTAAAATATTTTGCTGTGAACCCCAACGAGTGTAGAGTAGAGTGTAAATGATAAATTCCCAAATGATAGATTCAAATGCTTTTCGAGTTCTTATGGGACTTGTATTGATCCACTTGTGGAAGTCTTCTGATACCTATTTTTAGTAGTGCAATAAGATATTGGTCGAAATAAGTGATTATACTACCAAATATTATTGGAATCAGAGAGATAGGTGTTGTATCATTTTGTTGCCTCCAAATGGCTCAAACAGCTAGATCGTCGAGATTTCTACTAGAAATGATTTGATATTGATATGGAGAAATATGTCACATTGAGATTCACTTACATAATTAACAATATGTATTTTATAAAAGAGGAATACCCTAAGATATACCTAAAAATGTTTTTGTCAATAAGATAGCATTTAAAGAGAAAATTGATCAAAATATATTTTATTAAAGGGTGTAAATATACATTTATATTCATTGGGTTAACTAATTTAGACTTAGGGTTTAGAGTTATGGAGTGAGATTTTAGAGATGAGACTTAAAATTAAAATAAAAAAATATTAATTTTTAAAAAATAAAAATGTCTTTTTTGTTTATTTTTTCTTTGAGATTTATTTTTGTGATAACAACTTTTAAAAATTTATTTGAAAGATTTACCATTTATAAAATTAGGTATGGCACATTAGAACGTTAGTGTATATTCTTGAAATAATGGTGGAACATAATCACACTTGGTGAGTCACACACATAGGCATAGGATCAATGGTTCACAAATCACAAGTAGTATATTCTCGGATCTCATGTGGACTTAAGCACAGCTCAATTCTTGCCATCGGATCTGGAAGAAGCAGTGGGAGCTACGATTCCTATGCATAGTTGGGATATTCCTGGTAAAGGCTTACAATGTTTCTTGCTCCAAATGGAAAATTTCACATAGTATGAACTCAAAAATAATCTTTATTCATGTAGAACCATATTTATATATATAAAAAGGCAACTATTACCACATCAGATATTATTTATTCATATAAATATAGTAAGAAATGCTTAATATTAAAAGGCTAACTGAATTTAGCACACTTGAGTTGCCTAAAATGCTTATGAGCTGCACGATTGTTTTCGACCGCCGCATCAACGGATCCTTTGTCTTGTTCGTCAGAAAAGGTTGTAGTGGAAAACGTAAATAGATGAAGAAGAATGTCTATGATGCAACCAAGAAGAGGAATACTTGAACCTTTAGATGTAACTGGAGGAAACTTTGGATCATCCATATGAATCGATCCCTTGAAATATTATAAGACTTCTTTTCGAGATTCTAAGAATTGGGATGATGAATAACAGAAAAGAGGGAGAGATGTGTTTATCTAATCCTAATGGGAAGAGTGACTCGATTTCCACGAACGAACCTAAAGTTCTCACCAACTCTTTATGATTTTTCAAAAGTGATCAAAAGTGAGTGGTCATAAAGAATATTATGCCTTTATTCTCATTCTTTTGAGGTGTTGTAATCACACAAATGTAAGGAAATATACAAATCTGCAAATATTATTCTAATCACAAAATTTAAATTATATCTTACATCAATTTAGTCTGGCTTTTCGTAAATTAATCAAGTCTTTTTAATTGATCATTTTGGAAGTTTAGTTATAATAAACCTGTCTTTTTTGGAGTGGAGATTTTTGTGTGTGAATTGTGGAGCTCTATAACTGATTCAGAATAAAGTCATTGATTAAGAAAATTTACTAGGAGAATCAACCCTGATCATATGGCGAAACTTAACAACCACTTTCACCATTTTATACACTTGTACCATCATAACATGGTTGTTTGAGTGAAGATGCATACATGAATACGGAAAAATACATGTAAGTTTAAATAATTAATCTAAGAAATTACTGTTTGTAATATCATACACTTTTACATGTCTATATCTGCATCTAAAAACGTAAAATTACGCGGGTTGATACACTTTTATAAGAGAAAAACATAAAGAAATACCTTTTTTATAAGAAAAAAGACTTAACTCTAAAATTTATTACGCGGACTAGAAAAGAAAAACAAGAGATAATGAATTTTAGACCAAACCAAATTAATTAAATATAAATCAAAATCATCGTTGTTTATGAAAATCGGGATATGGCATCCATCTAACAGGGATGTAGCCCCAAAAATAACTGATACATTTAACACTCTAAGAGCAAGATTAAAAGGGTTCTTAACGGATGGGGTCCACCAAAATTCTTAAGAACTACTTAGACCATCTTTATAGCTGAAACCCAAAAGTGGGTTTCTTATTTTTCATTTTTTTCGGATTTTTTTAAAAAAAAAAAAAAAAAAGCTAATCAATTGCGGGCCGCCACATATTAGTGGGGCCCGCAAAACAGTGTAAAAACTCTCCACCATCGATCCTTATTTTGTGCTTTTGGTAACCGGTTTTTACCAAAAAGTGGGCCCCACTGTCAAATCCACCACTAAAAACCTGTTTAGAAACTTGGCTTAATGATGCCCTTATTAAACTGTTTTTAAGAAGTTCTTATATTGTTCATAAACACTACTGACACGTGGCTGCTCGCAATTGGTTCTTTTTAACATTTTTTTTTTAAAAAATGCATATGCCCTAAGCTCATTCATGTATCGGATCAAGTATGGTAGTATCTAGAACCGAACCAAATCAAATCAGGTTATTTTGGATCAGTAAGCCCTTACAAATTAAAAGAAAATACAGTAAGAAAGTTAAAGTAAAAAAAAAAGGCTCCTGAATAAACAAAAACACTCATCAGTTTGTTACGCTGTAACAAACTTGCAGTTACAAATATGTACGGTCAAGATGCATTTAACAACCAAATCATTCCTCAACCGTTAGATCTCGACTAAGCTTGATGGCACTAACCGTAGATTCTGATCACTCCGAGGGTACTTTCTCAAACTGACTCCGTTTCCTTTCAAATTGAAGCGCCGAAAATTCCACAGCTTCCAAAACGATGCCGCTTCCGATACTCGAGACTTGCCGGAAGAGGAAGAGGAAGCCGAACGTGTACAGTCTCCAACGACTGGGAGAAGAAGAGTTTCCGATTAGCCGGAGCGGAAGTTTCAGAGACAACGTTAGGGTTTTTCTCCGGGAGTTCGCGGAGGTCGAAGAGTATAGCGTCGGTGGATCGCCTGTTTGGTGTACGCTTCTCAGCCACGAAGCGAAGAACTCTGTGGTTCCTCTTTATACTATCGAAGAAGACGTTGTTCGATCCTCGGAACCATACTGCGATCACTGCCGATGCACAGGTTCGTCCGCTTCGGTTTGATCGTTTCTGATTTTAGAAATTGGAATCGGATTGTAGAATCTGGGTTTCTTCGCATTGGATTAGGGATTATGATCTGTAGCTAAATTGAGATTCTGAGTATGAAAAGATGGTTAACGATTGAATGAGAGATTTTAAGAATTGGGTTTATGGGTTAATGAAAGTTTGATTCTTTTACAGGATGGAGTAATCACTTTGTGTCAAAACGGAAGTATCATTTTATAATACCGATTGATACTGAGTGGAATATGCCTCTAGAGGATGATGTATTCGATCTACAAACTCATCTTTTACATGGACTGATTCACACTAATGGGTTTGGTCATTTGATCTGCGTCAATGGTCTTGAAGGAGGTTCCAGATACTTGTGCGGAAGAGAAATGGTTGATCTTTGGGATCGAATTTGTACCAACCTCGGAGCTAGGTAATAGAACATATTATCCTTTTGTGTTTGTTTGGGAGATTGAATGAATGTATGGGTATATTGCAGGATGATAACTGTTGAGGATTTGTCTAAGAAGAGATCTTTGGATCTTCGGTTGTTGTATGGTGTGGCATATGGACACTCGTGGTTTGGGAGATGGGGATACAAGTTCTGTCGTGGGAGTTACGGTGTGACCAAGAATGATTACGAGAATGCTATAGAGCTGCTTGGTTCCCTTGAGCTTGATCAGATTGAGTTTGATTTTGGAGACCATAAACAATGCAAACGGATCAAACAGGTTTTCCGGTACTACAGAGAGATGAGTGAAGGGCATTTGAAGACACTCAAAGATCTCTTGCGGTTTATCCTTATCATCAAGTCTCATGCTCCTCAAAACAATAAGCTTCACGCTCCTCCTCCTCCTACTACTCTCTCAACTGATTCTCCTCTGAAGAAAAGATCGAACAGGTTGTTTATGAAGAAAAGTGATGCCGTGGAGAGTGAGAAGTCTCAGGGATACAGGACTTACAGCACCGTTGCAGCTAATTTGGGAAGTAGATGGCCTGTGAGAAGACTGGAATATGCTGCTGAAGTAATTGTGGAGGCGCTAAAAGAGATGAAAGCACTGAAGCAGAGTGGTATGACTCGGCAAGATGTTAGGGATTCAGCTAGATTGCATATTGGAGATACGGGTCTGCTAGACTACGTGTTGAAGTCCATGAACAATGTGATTGTTGGGAATGTTTTGGTTCAACGTTATGTGGATCCTCTTACAAGGATTCTTCACTACACAATACAGGAGCTTGATGATGCTACTAAACTGGTGGAACAGAAGACAGATCCTGTGATAGAGGCGGTTCCTTTGAGGGTTATCACAGAACCAAAAGCTGGAGGTCATGTTCATGGGGATCTGTTGTTACTTTACACAAATGTGCTCTTGAATTACCCAAACTCCGAGTCAGTGAGATCTGCAGCTCAAGTAGTCCTAGACAGCAAACATTTCGTAAAGGAGTGGCCTTTATGGGACAACGATGACAAAATCTTCCGATTTGTTTGTCGTATCCATCCAAGTTTGATTGATTTGAGAACAGAACAGATCACAGAGCTGCCTCCAGGTGAATTAGTTACAGTCTCGTTACAAGCCACAGTCTTTGATCTAAAGCAAGCCATTGAAGACACTTTCAGAGATACTTACTGCATCCTGACAAACTTTGAGGTGAACGAGATCGATGAGCTGAAGGAAGATGATGATGATAGCAACTTGCTGTTTGGAAAACTCGAGTCATGTTCTGCTTTGACTGTGAGAGGATGTGGGATTGATTTGGAATCAAATCTGAAGTTTCAAGGTGGATGTGACACGTGGATGGTGAAATGTGTTTGCAGAGCTAGAGATGACGATGGAGAGAGGATGATTTCTTGTGATGTCTGTGAAGTTTGGCAGCACACAAGATGCTGTGGAATTGATGATTCAGATACTTTGCCTCCACTTTATGTTTGTTCTAGTTGCTGTGATGATTTTGCAGAGCAACAGAAGAGAGCTTTGCAGCCTAAGTACGAGTTTCAGAATGCAGATCAGATGTTGATGATTGGAGCAGCGGATGATTACTTTGAGGAAGATGAGGGATGTCTTGGAATGATGATGTTTCCTTCAGAAAGTTTCGTTAGTGAACAATTCATTTTGTAAACCATTTTTTTGGTAGTCAAACACTGATGATTTTTTTGTTTGTAGATAAATCATTCTTTTGTAAGGAACCCAAAAAATGAGGAAAACCTGTATAGACATTTTTTTGCGTGTGTAACGAAGCAAAATGCATTGTTACAATTTGGTCTCTGGTTTTACTAAACTTGTTTAGATTTCAGGTTGCTTGCATATCAAGGTGACAATAATTATTTCTAACTGATGGATGTAACATACTATGATATGTATAAGTGATTCAGCTTTAGATTATAGCAAGAACCCAAAAATGTAACTCAGTACCGCAAAGAAACAATCAATATGGACTAACCTCTCATAGACAAGCATCTCGGCATGCGAACAACTCGGTTCGGCAGGTTTATAAAACATGAATTTTTCGGTTCGTTTCGGTAGTTGTTTAGTGTTTAGATTTATGTGATAGAGTTTTATAGGTAAATTTTAAAATTAAAAAAAAAAAGAATTTAAAATAAAAAAATCTATTTCAATTATTTTTTTTGAGATTTATTTTGTTGACAAAAATCTAAAAGAGTTATTTGACAGATTTATCAAATAAAATTGTTTACCAATTTTTTGAACAGAACTAACCAAATTAACCGATTTCAAACCAAACTAATCGAATTAACCAAAATTTTGAATCGAAATAACCCGATTAAGGGGAACTATCCAAATTTAACTGATTTTTAATCAAAATATAATCGAAACAAAAAAAACTTTGGCTAGTTTCAGAATAAAAAATAAAAATCAAACCACCTGAATATCAAACCGAGTCAAAATTTTGATCAAACCGAACTATCCAAATTCTGAACTTCCGGTTAGTTAAAATGAATGTCAACGCTGGAGCTAACCACCAAATAACGGATCCAAATCGGATTTGGTTTACCATGCTTACTCCACCAATCATTTTGTAATGAACCTCAAATCAATAAACTGAATTAAAATTCCATCCCAACGCCAAACAAACCAGACCTTGAACTCTTGTTTTTCGAATCAAAATTGTCTTATGTTTTAGAAAACAAAATGTTGTTTCCACTTTTTAACAAAATAATAAGTAATTTCTTTGAATCAAGATGGCTTCTTCAAATGCTTAAACTCAACCGAAGAATCAGAAACATCAACAAAACCATTCATCTTCATAAATCTATTCATCATCTTCAACAACTCTGTAACTCTCTCCTTCGTCCCTTCCCCGCATCCAACTTGTAACATCACAACTAGCTTCTTAAACGCACCTAATCGCAACGCTTCTTCAACCTCAGACCCATCTCCACTTTTGCAAATCTTCCACATCACAGATACCAAACTCTTCTTTGCGAACTCCGAAACCTTCAAAATCTTCTTCACAAGAATCGGTATCACTAGCTCGTTTCCTCTCACTATCGTCCTCCCTTCGTTACTCTCGCAAACCGCGTCTAGAACCTGTAACGCTTTCTCGAAAACGCTGTTCTCTGCGTCGACAAGCATCTCCACAGTTGAGTTAACGAGATTTAGCTCGAGGAATCTCGTGGTGGTCTCTGGTTTGGCAGAGATCATGTGGAAGATCGAAGTCAGGGAGGAAGAATCGCGAATCGATTTCACTAACGCGTCGAAAACGCCGTTAATCGCGGCTAGCTTGTGAACGTTTGCTTCGTCGAGAGATAAAAGCTCCTTGACCAAAAACGCAGCGTTTTGATCACCGCTTTTGAGAAACTTCACTAAACGTGTAAACGACGTCGTGGAAGTTAAGTTCGCTTGACCTTCTGACCCAATCGGAAACATCCACGTCAGCAAAAGCAAAACATCCTCCAAAAACAGCTCCGACGCGTTTGCGTTTTCAGAAAACGCGTCGAAACAAACGCATAGAACCAATCCGACGCCGTTTTGTTTAAAACATTTCTTGTTCCTCTCACTCTCTTGCCCTAACCTCTTCACCTTCTCGACCATCTCCACGCACACCACGTGATCCCCACGCCGCGTCGCGGACAATAACTTCCCACAAATCTCGACCGCTTGATGCCTCGTGACGGGGACACGTGGCGTCGGAATACGATCTAACGATGATCCTTTAGCGACGCACCATTCTTGGATCATCCTACGAATCGCGTGGTTCGGTGTCTGTTCCAAAGTGGTTAGAACCGTGTTGGTCACGGGGCACGTTTTGTTACCTGACTCGAACCATTTCTCTATGTTTTCACGGTCGTAGGTGATCCCGGAGGCGATAATCACCGGGTCTTTCATTAAATCATATGATATGGGACACTGAAACTGCGACGGGATCACAACCTCCGTGGAAGTAATCGCCGGAGCTAGTAGGTCCTTCTTGCTCCATCCTCGCCGTCTCATTCTCAACGAAAGTCCCATAACAAGAGGAGCGATATATAAATTAAGAAGAAGTCTTTGACTGTCTCATACTAATGAAGGAGACAAGTTGGGAGGAGTTTATATATGTTTTGTAATGTAATGGTTAGTCATAGGTTTCTGGAAACGCGAGTGGGTCAAAGTTAATTTCGGTTAAAAGGAAAAGAAAATTGAGGATGGAAAAATAAATAATGAGAATAAATGGAGAAGGGTTTGTATTATGATTTGATTATTCGTTAGCTGTTAGGAATCGGAAAAATTGACCGTTGAATGTTTGAAAATCTTGAATGATAAGTTGACAACTAATGCGGAAAGAGGAAAAAAAGGGTTTAGAGGTTTAAACTTATTTTTTTTTCTTCTAAAGGTGTGAATATACGTACAATCGAGTAGGGTAAATATAGAATATGCATAAGTCTGTTTTAATATTCAAAATATGTTTCACTATGTTCTTTGCTTAGATCTAAATTTAAATGAAAAGTTTTACAGTAACGAGTTTACATACACAAAGAAAAGTTACATACTATTCAGACAAAAAAAATTCTGAAAAAAATAAACAAATACATGTGTATATTAATTCTATAACTATAATGTTTTATGATTTTAATTAACTTTCTCAAAAAAATACTTTTGCTAATTTCAGTAAGCAAGTATATATCTGACCAAAAAATCAAAATTTATCAGATGTTTGGCTAGTTCTAATGAAGATACTGATTGAAAACAATACTCTTTTTGTTTCAAAATATTTCATTTTTTAGGATTTTCACGCTTATCAAGAAAACATGAAAAATTTAGTTATCAATACATTTTTATACAATTATTAATTCTCTATCACTTTTAGTCAACTGAATTTTAAGAAACATAATTTTTTTTGAAAGTAACAATTTATCATTAATTAGTGTATTGAAAATGTAAAAATATATTTTTTTGAAACAAATTTTTTTCTAGAATATAGATCTTTTCGGAACGGAAAAAGTATATATTTTCAGAGCAGAACAAACTACACATATCTAAGAATTAACATGATATATTTTCCGTGTCTAACTAGACTAACCTAGCATGCAATAGTAGAAGTCTTTTTGTTTAGTAAATAAAAGAGAAAATTTATATTTTAATGATGAATAATGTGAAATCGGCTAGTGATTGACTAAGTCAGTCAACGGTCGGTGCATGAAAATGCTACCATGCGCATATATCCATTACGTAACGTGTTTACCTGTTTGATCTTTCGCTTGAGATATCAGACTGTCCATATTTATCCTCACACTACTATTCTTTTTCAGATCAGAAACACCAAACTCCACCTCATAATCGATATGCCCCATAACTCTTCTAGCACATTTGGTGTTCTACTATATATTTTATTGTCTTGGTTCTTGTCACATCCATCTCTTACTTAACGGCTTGTTATTCAGATTGTCTACACCTAAAAAATAATTAAAAGACTAATGTAAATTTTATTTGTTTTGTGTGAAGTAAAATATTTTTTTAGTAAATATATATAGTGATATGATTTTTAGTATTTTAGTTTTCAAAACTTCGTTTTATAGATTTAATCTGTGAAGTCTACCTATAAATTTTTGGGATTGACGGTTAGAGCATCTTCATCCCTACTCCATAATTTACTCAATTTTTGAGTAAAATGAAATAAGAAATGGAGTAATGAGTAAAAAATAAAAACATTACTTCATTTATAGAGTGATATTTTATTTTATTTTTATCACTCCATTTTCCACTCCATTTTGGAGTAAATTATAGAGTGGAAATGGAGATGGCCTTAGTGGTAGAAGCCCCTGCATCGTAAAGAGGGACTATATTCATTGCTCAAACTGCTTTCCAGCTCTTGGAACTATTTTTTGAACATGATGAATAATATATTCATATGTCAAAAATGAGTTTTATTTGAATGAGAAATAGAGGTCCAATGTGTGTGATTTGAGAAATTTGTACAAAGTAGCAAATACATACATTGGATATTTGATTGGATTCATGGATTAATCTTATAAACCAAATATATGTTGATCTTTTATATTGATAAAATATAAAAAAGAAATCCATTTTAAAATATATTATTTGTTTGAATTGGTCAAACAATAATAATTTTACCTCTTTATTTCTTGGTCAAAATGTGGAATAAATTCACATAATAATTGATGTCTCCATTAGTGCACCATGGAAGTTTCATTTCTTGGTTGAAAATGAACTTTGTGCTTCTCATTATTTTTCTATATAAAGGCTTGTTAGTATTATAGAAAAAATGTACATTCAACAACAAAAGCTTATTCTCTCCCACTTAGAATAGTTATGCTAGTATTTTTTTTTTTTGTTTGAGAGTACAACACAAAAATAGTTTCGTTAGCTTCTATTCTGAGTGATGCATGAATAGTCGAAATGTGGTTGTATCCTGGGATTCTGATTGCGCAAACACCGTCACATTGCGGGCAATTTAAGAATTAAGGAATGAGTGTCTCGTCTCCACACGAAATCATTCTTTGTTCATCATATTTTGGTATCAAATATTTTGTATTTTATTTATGTTTTTATCTTTATATAAACAAATTATTCAGTTTGTCATATCGTAGAAATTATGGTCCTACACAAGCTTGGTCTTTTTTCAATATGAAAGTCCCTCTTCCTTTGTTTGACGGCTAATTATTTGGGTTTGGGTTGTCGTTTATGTTTTTTTTGTCTGTCCGGATAGGTATGTGTTGTCCGGTGGATGTATAGGGTGTTTATCCCATCGTTAAATATTGGTCTAAGCCGTGCATAGGCTTTTGTCTAAGCGGCTAGTCGATTTTAACCAAACAATTTTCATAAAATTTGGTTTATACGATTCAAATCAGTTTAGACTATTATAATAGATTTAAAATCGATCTAAATTAGTATAAATCTATTAAATTAAGTAATAATCTTATTATTAGTTCACAAATTTGTCTAATATTTTTTTGGTTTGCATATTTAATTTTAATAATTCATCAAAAGAAATTTTTACAATTCAAATCCTTTTAAAGCGATCTAAATTAGTCTAAATCTATAAAATTAAACAATAATGTTAGTACAAATACACAAATTTGGCTAATATTTTCTATATATCTAATTTTAATAATTAAATATATAAAATAAATCAGTAATTCGTTAACAACTAGACGTTGGCTTGATACTGAATAATTTGACTAGTCGTTATTAATTATCTAGCTACCACCTTGAGAAATTTTAAACATTGGTTGGATCTTGTTGTATGGCTCCATGTTCTCTTGATTATAATAATAGTTCTGGTGAGAACATCTCTTCTTCTTTTTTTGTCAAGTCTACCCTTTTTAGTCCTTGAGTGGGAACATATTGAGCTTCTCCTTAGGCCCAATACCAATTCTCGATCTGAATGTTCTTTCACGGTCCACTAAAGTTTTATGCGCACGTATGACATTGCTATGACACTACATGACCCGGGTTTTAAGACCAATTCACCTACTCGATGATCAAAAGTGAATAAAAACCCCTAAAACATAGAAACCAAGAATAAATCGTAAGTCAGTTTTGGCAGTGGAGTATTTCGAATATAAACGATCTCCAACGACATATGAAAAAGCAGGCTAATCTCCAAGAGAAAGTTACAAGCTAGACACATCATTTGAGGAGACTGACACCATGATATGATCATTGTTCTGATATATTTTTCAGGGTACTCAACGTCAAACTCAATCAAAAAAGATAATAATTTTTTAGTTGATCAACACTTTGCATGGATGTGATACCTCTTCCTTGTGTTTCATAGAAGATCCGTGTGTTTACTCACACCTACTCATATCAGCGTAAACACCTCATCAACGAGAATCACTAAAACTAAGGGTTCCAAGGGTTCCAAGGAATCCAATGAGATTTTCCAAGCGTCTAAAACCGAACATTTCATTTCGAGAGAAAGACATATGCCTTATGATACGTCTCATGTATTTTTGAAGGCTACAATTTTCAAGAATTTGTTAGCCTAATTGTTCAGAAAATTAAGACTAAAAATTTGATGAAGTCTTTAGTCAATTAGTTAAATGTCTACCGCTGCAGTATTCTCTACCGGAGTTCGACTCCACTAAGTTTCTTTCCTTATGTTGTGAGGCTGGTTATAGATTAGACATTGTCCATCCAACTTATGTAAGAAATTGATTAAAAATTACTCCATACGTTTTAAATTAGATGATGTTTTATAAAGTTTATGTTGTTTCAAAATATATGATGTTTTGAGATTTTAAGGTAATTTTTGAAGTTTTAAGATTAAATTTAATTTTATTGAAAACTGTTCAACCAATAAAATTTTACAGTTTTTTTTATAATTGATTGAATGATTTTAAAATTATATTTAAAAAATAGTTTCTAGATAAATGTGAATTTCTTAATCTTTGTGCATTAAGTCAAAACATCATTTATTAAAAATCGGAAAGAGTAGTTGATAAATTTAAATTTTTCATTGCAACTTGATAAAAAAGTTTCCAACCATTTTCTTTTTGGATATATTAAATTTTTATTTTTATGGTTTGCATATGTTTTCCAGAACAATATAATTTGATAATGTTTTAAAAAAAAATCTTAAAATGTGATCTTGTAGAACTCATCTTTGACTTTATACAATTAAAACTATATTAGGTTCGCATATATTCTTTTAGTTTTATCAGTTAAACTCCATCAAAATAAAATTCAAATAAAATCAGATCACATGTATAAAAAAGATTAATATGAACTTTATTCCTTTGTCGGGTAATATAATCCTAGGTAGAGAGAGAGAGCCATCATCCATGTGCGTAGCCTTCTGATCACATACTAGCTAGGTGTTTAAGCCTAAAAAGCTTTCTCTTTTTTAATCCCAGCCCATGATCCTTTGTCTAATTACTTGTTTATCAAAATCTCATTCATCTTATTTTTTGTTATATCACATTTACCATTCTGGATATCATATTTCAGTTAGGCATCAGATGATTATATTTTATCTCATTTACCATTGTGGATATCACATTTCAAAAACTAGGTAAATAGCAGAGGATTTGCAAAAAAACAAAAAAAAACATGAAAGAATAATAATTGTTGTCTACAGTCATTGCCAGGTCTAGAACTGCATGAGATTTTAAACCCATAAATATTTGCTATAACTTCAAAATCTATGTATATATATAACCTTTAAATAAAATAAAGGTTAAAAGTATTCTTATCGAGGATCGTTATCATCATTCTGAAATATCCATATTTAAATATTATTATTTTTATGTACTTACACTTATAGATGCATTAAAAATTCTATGATGAGAATTCTCTAATGGAAATGCTTTAAATTCAATGTTTAACTCGATTATGTCTAGACCTTGTTTTGGCCAAGTTTATATCAATACTATGACAAACTATTAAACTATAAACAACGGTAAACAGATCAAAGTTTTCCTTATAACGTACTATGTAGTCCATTATATAAACATTTGAGATGAAAATTCCAATAACTCTTGTTAAACAAACGTTATTGAGTATATACTAAACGCATACCCGATACTATCGCAAAGGATTTTGGAAATGGAAGTGAATACCAGTTGATCAACCAGGGTGAATGCAATTATGCAAACTGCACATGCCACAATTATGATCACTACCAATAGTACAGTGGAAGATAGAAAGTCCATACAAATGTAAGTAGAAACTAAAGTAGAAAAAACGGTAGAAACTGTGGTAGTATCAAAGTATCTCCAACAAGGAGTTCTACTTCCGAAATTCTCAAAGTACATATATGTATATATAGATTTCTATTAGTATTTAATTGTGAGATTTTAATTTTATGGGAGACTCAACCCAAAGTATTGATGCAGAAAACTTTTGGATTGAATTTTCCGTAAAATTAAAAAAAATATAATTAAATATTAATATAAATATATACATATAATATATGTATTTTGAGAAGCCCGGAGCTAGAAACACCATTTGGATTGCTCTTAGTACTTCACAGCAAAACATTTTTTTTTTAACAACACAGTAAAACATTAAGATTGCATGGTTCACAGTGAAAAACCACTACACGGGATAGACTTGAAGACGTCTAGTAACTACACTTGCTTCTTCTTTTTGGGTGTGGTTAGGCTAGTAGATTTACGAAACAGTGACTCTAAGAATTTATGTTACTGGAAGATGAATTTATGTAAATTCTAAGAATTGATTCGAAGAGAGATAGATCGTCCACATCTTTATGTAAATTCTAAGAATTTTATTGGAAGATGAATTGTATAAATTCTAAGAATTTTTAAAGTTGAAAGCTTCTAAAATTATGTGAACTCTCTAAATATATATACTAGGATTTATAAAAAATAATTATACTCTATACAGATTTCTATACAATTTTATGGATTTTAACTTTTTGTTACTTATTTAAAATAAAGTAAATATATGATTTGTCTTTTTCTATAAGTTTAACGAAAAATCAATTTAACTATTTGTAAAAATGTTTATTTGTTAATAAACAATGATGATACATATGTAAAATAATATTATATTACCATTTTAAGTATATTATGTTTGCTTATGAATTCTTAAGTTATTTTATTTTTATTTAATTATGAAAGCATCATTCATTAATAATATAATTATACGTTGAAAAATAAAATATGAAGAATTAGATTTTTGGACATATAATTTGGATTGAAGATACAGTAAATATTTGTTAACAATAATAAAAAAAAATTAAAAAATTATTAGTTAAGCTTTGAAAATCTCATAGATATATATGCTATCTGTAACAATACATTTTTAAAATGATCAAACCAATAATAATGAATTTTACTAAAATTTAAGAATTTATGAACCAATAATAATAAAAAATCAATTTTTTTAAAGTTCTTAAGAATTTATATACTAATATATTTTGAGATTGTTAACTTTGGACTCCTTAAACAAGGGAAAACCAAGAGCGACTTACAGTATTGACTGGAGGAGAGATCGTCCACATCCTTTGCTAGAAGTTGGCCTACTTGAGTCTTCTATAAATTTTTGTTAGTACAAAATAATATTTCATATCAACATCATCTAATAAATGTTTGATCCTTGGCCTCTGCGTATATCTTTTCCATTCGTGATATGTGTAAATTTTAAAATAAATCTGCTTTTATTGGTTGACAAAAAAAAGAAAAAAAAAACTGCTTTCAGTGTACTATCATTTTACTACTTTTATAGGATGTCGTATATGGCTCTGAAAATTAATATACAGTTACCAAGAATCACATGCAATAAAGAGAGTGCTATGTGAAATTGAATAGAGCATGTAACAATACTACTCATAATTTATTAGTATTTAAAACTAGAAAATGCATTATTAATACTCCCTCCGTTTCAAAATATTGTATGTTTTAGAATTTTCACACATATTAAGAAAACACGTAAATTTAGATTATAAATGCATTATTTTTTGTAATTAGCGATTTCCATGACTTTTAGCCAATCAAAATTTAGTAAACCAAATTAATATTTTTGGAATCTACAATTTATCATAATTACTTGCATTGAAAATGTTAAATATAGATTTTTTAGAAACAAACGTTTTTTTCTAAAACATGGATCATTATGAAACAGAGGGAGTATTATACTATCATAGTTGGGACAGCTTTTTAGCAATACACTACCACCTGAAACTTATGTATGTAAGAAACATATCTAAAAACAAATCTTCAAAAGTTTCGTTTCACGTCTTATCTTCTTTTCCAAAAGAGATTTTTGACTAAAGAAAACAAACCTTTCAATGTATAGAATATTATTACTAGACATGTAATATTAAAACTCTTTGAAAGTAAGTTAAGTGGAAGATGAAAACACTTCAAGGAAAAAGGATTTTGAGAGGAACAAGAAAAATAAAAAACTAAGGGAAAAAGAATATATAGTGCTCCAATAAAATAGTGAACGTTTTTACAAAAAGGGAACAACCATGTGACTATAGAATTTGTTAATGGACATGTTTCGGATTCATGTCTTTAAATTGAAGATGGTTTTCTAAATAAAACTTTAAAATACTTTTTTTTCCAGGAATTCATAGGTAATTACCAACAAAAAGCTTAATGAAAAAACAATATATTGATTTCTTAGAAATTCTATGAAAATTTTCGAAGACTTTCTATAAATTTTTAAATTTTTTGGTCATCTTTGGAAATTCCTCGGTAATTTTCCAACAAATTTCCAAAAATTTAAAGTATCAAGTATAAAATATTCAAAATAAAAGCTAAATGAGATATTAACATCATTAAGTGTCAAATATGACGTAAGTTATCAATAAGTCATTTTTGAATGTTATATAATGTTAATATAATATATCGATTGATTCTAAAACTTTCTCATCAACACTTGTATACTTAAACAAAAAATTTACTATGATTCATTTTACAATGTTAAGTTTTTGTGTTTTCATGTGTTTTCAAATATTTTAAAGATTATAAACCCTTAAAATCATTAGTACATTATTAATGGATATAGTCAGTCTATTTTTGTTAGGTTTCGAATACCCTAACCCCAATTTTTGGTAATTCGTCGGAAATTAGTAACGAACTTATGACAAATCGGTGTTTTGTTGACTGGTCAACTAAAATTCATGCAGAGAATATACCTCAGTCTTCAGTTATTCTTACTATGAAATTGAGTATATTTTTGTCTCGAAAGTGGTTAACTTGCAAACAGTAAATCAAACTTTCTCTACCCTTCTCTTATGGTTGATCACTTCATCAACCCAACGACGAGGGCCTGGAACTCTCAAGGTAATTAGAAAGTTGATTGACCCAATTGATGCGGAAACTATTGAAAGTATACCGCTGAGTAAAAACCAGATTATTGATAAAGATGTAAGGCACTTCGCAAAATCTAAGGAGATATTCAGTGAAATCAGGTTATCGAATGAAGCGATTTTATCCAGGTGTGCCAAGAAAGGCATCGGTTTTGGACGAATGTCACATCTTTAAAGGTTTTCTATGGAAAAACATATGGCCACCTAATATTAAACATTTTCTATGGTACATATCTCAGGATGTTTATCTGTAAAGAAAAATCTGCAATCAAGAGAGATAAATTGTGATATACAAAGTGCAAGAAGTAAAGCTAATGAGGAAAAAATAATCATATGTTCTTTGAGTACTTCCAGCGGTTTAAACATGAAAATTATCGAAGACTCCAATGAACATAGACAATTTCCCTACGAAATCGCTTTTTTGCAAATATATATTATTCGTTTTGGTGAATTACAACGCACATGAAAAATCATCATTTTGCATATATTCTTTGGTACATTTGGAAGGGGTGACATTACCTGGTCTTTAATAGAATTTTCACATATCTCAAAAATACTATACATTTGGCCGAAACAGAAGCTACTTTGTGGAATAAAACACAAACGAAGGAAGCACAATCGCAGAGACAATCAAACACGATTAGTGTAATGGTAAACCTAGAGTTACCTATTAGATATGGAAGATGGTGTTTAACAATGGGTCATGGAAGGTGGATGAATTTTTTTTCAGGACAAGGGTTCTATAATACACTGGTAGGGTATGATGGGCTTATGGAAGAAAGGAATACGAGAGTTAGCTTCTCACCTTTGCATTCCAAATTTGAAGCGCTCATTTGAAGAATAAAGAGTATGAAATATTTAAGACAGTCAAATGTTACTTTTGCGACATATTGTTCTCAATTGGTAAAAATAGTATTTGAATCAGAAGAATGACATTCTTTTGCAAGTTACTTGGAGGATATAGAGCTTCACATCTAGAGATTTTATACGTTTCTCGAACGCATAACAAAAGGGTGGACAACCTCGCACGCAACACAAGGGAATGCGAGATGTGGTTCTAACAATTTACAGTACATTTCTTCAACATCTGTCAGATTTTTGTTTTTTCTTCTTATATTCATATATTAATTGTGTATTTTTCGTTTTTAGCAAGAGTTCTTGGGCTTATTGGTTGATGGAAATTGTCCATCCAGCCTTCCACCACTACGCCATGAGCCACTATGACAAGCATATCTTTGCATGGAAGCATAAGCGGCCTGAGAAAAGATGCCAAAAATGATTAACGACATGGTTTAAGATGACTTGCATGTGCATTGGGCTAAACCGGAGATCAAATTTCTGTCATAGGGGAGCTCTGGTAAATGTAGCAGAAAACATGACAGAAAAAGTGCTTATATCCATAACTTGGATAGCACCGATATGGTTTCTCTTGAATATCAACTTGTAAGTAATTTAAATATTTTTAACTAAAATTTGCTTTGATTTGATTTATTAATTAATACTTTTTATTTTAGATCACATGAAATGATGATCAACCCATCGATGATTTCATTCACATGAAGAAGTATACACCAACAAAAATACGGGGGAAATTCAAAATCCCCTTATGTAGAAGGTCATCCATTTGGTGAAAATCTAGACATAAGAAGTCATGGCTTCCCAACCTTTGTTTGAAGATAGTTCTTCGGCTGCCAACAATTTGACCCAGAAGCAAATGAACAATCTCATGGTTAAGGTAAGTTTTTAATTTTATTTTGTTAATTTCACTAACGCTCAATTTATTTTCTTTATTTTTCAGGTGGTTTTAAGGAAAAAAAAAGTCATTTGGTCGGGTTATCTGGTGGCGCCTGCTCTGCTTCTTCTTTACAAGCTTTGTATACTGATCAGGAGATTGTGGAGTAGTTGAGGAACAAAGATGAGCGAAAGAACAACTTTGAAGATCTAGAATGCTACAATCCTTGCTCAAATTACGGAAACCAGAATTAAATGGCGGTAAACCATGCTAAAGTGATAGAAACCTAGAGGATGAACGATATCATAGACAAGATAAAGCAACTTTTTCTTCATAAATTTTAGTTTTTTTTTAAACTTTTAAATGCTTTTTCTATTAATAAAAAATATGTATTATTTGATTTTTTAAATATGTTTTTTATTTAGATTTAACTTTTAAAAAAGAAATAACTTAATTACAATTTTAATTATATTATTAAAACTGAAAAACATTTTAAAATATTATTTCAGGGGAAATTTAGTTTGTCAAAAGCATTTACCGATGAAATCATGTTTGTTAGGATTTCGTCGAAATCTGCCGGACGAATTCTTCACAATTTTTTTCCGATAACATACACCGGACGAAATATTTTCATCAAACATTCGTTGAAATTGGTTATTCCAGACAAAATCCCAACGAATTTGATAGTAGAGATTACTCTGTTTTCTTGTAGTGAACTCAAGACTTGCAAAACCAAGACATGTTGTTTCAATCGACAGAGGTTCGACTGGTAGAACTATCAATAGCCGGTTGTTTTCCACCTATAAATTATGTGCAAATAATTGTGTGAATTCGACATGCCGGTAACATTTAACTATTTTCGTATAGTAACTACTGTAGAAGAAAACTATTAATTAGGTCGGAATTGTGTTTGGACGTAGAAGGGAACAAACGGCGGATGTCAATTATACACACAATGTGGAAAAAAGATTCGAATTATTTGATTAGACATGAAATGAAAAAGTAGTTTGGGTGATAAGAAAAACAAAGACACAAAAGAACGAACAAAAACTAAGACAGAAAAGAAGCAAAGGTCCAATGGGTGAGGAGAGGCTATCAAGGCACAGCAAAGGTCAAGATAAGTTGTTTTAAGAATCAAAAGTGTTCTGATACTCCAAAATTCTTAAATAAAAAGTAAAAATATAAAATATAAAGCAAAATTTTCAGTTGCCCTCCCCATGCACTGAGGAGCTACTTCACTTTGAACTCTTTTCCTTTTTTTTTCCGCATGTAAGGAGAAAAACAAAAGAAAAACACAATAACTTAAAGAATCTTTTGGTGGGATGCTGCCACCATCTTTATAATTCTTCAATTGCATATCTAAATATATACATGTATATATTTGTGTGATTAATAAAATTTTCTTAAACAGATTTTGTTCTCAGTTATTTTTTTTCTTCCATTATTTTGTATCACTGGAGATATTATAACAGAAATTATTATATCGAATTATCTATATCAAAAAACCAGAATATATTTACCATTTCTTAGAATATATTACAGTACCAAAACCATGTCAAAACTCAATGAACATGATTTGCAAAATACATACATTATCCTTTTAGAAGGTTGACATTGCTTCTCCAGGCTCGCTACAACGAACTGTGATCTCCATCATTTTTGTTTTCCATAGTAAGTAACTGATATGAAAAAGATATCATCTGAACATATCAAATCATGATGCACATAAATGCAGCGGCAAGGAAATAACCTGCCCACTTCCACCCAAAAGAAAGATTCAAAATCCTTTCATACTTCTTAGAAAGAATAGTTGACTAGTTAAAGAAGGATTCTAAACCCTACTATACATCTACTGTACTCCAAAACTTTCCGATTCTCTATTTAGAAATTTCACATGAAACTACATAGACCATATGAGCAATTAATGAATTATTTGTGTAAAGAGAAGAGAATATAATAATATATGTATCGGACAAGAACATACGTAAGTAGTGGACACTGCGAAAAAAACAATGGAACTAGTTGTCGTGGTCCTACATGGATATGCTTTCTGTGTAGTGATGATCTTCACTTCAACTTTGGACTCTTATCTCAGACTTTCGAACTGCTCCTTATTAGTAATCTCACATCAATGTCCCGAATAGTATACAAAACTTATCCGTAAAGAGAATTTTACTTCTTTTATATTATTCGTATTAGCGTTTTACATGTCTTAGTAAACATTTTTTTTGTAAAATGTTAACGTGAACGTAAAAGACAATACCATCAACTTCTTATCTTAAAATTAACCCAAATCTTTTTACATATTTAGATTACTTTTTTTGGATACTGTCTACTTTTGATTTGATTGGTAACCACTGTAGTTTTACAAAATTTGTTGTAGAAAAATAACTGTAGTTTTTTTCGCTGTGAATGTAGATTTTATTGTTATAAAATTTTGGTTGTAGAGTTTAATTGTAATTTTTTTTAAGTTATAATTAATTTATTGTATTTTATTATAATATACATATATTAGACAAAAAATTATAATAATTCATATTTTATTGAGGAAATAAAAATATAGTTCCAAAATTTTGAAAATGATAGGTTATTATAATCTCTATAAAAGTTAATAGTACATGATGGTTTTATCATTTATAAAGTTATTAGATAAGTTTAAAACTATGGTTTTATATTTTATAAAATACTTGTTGAATGAAACCTAAATAAATATAGATTTGTTAATCGCGGGAAGCCCATAAAAATTGTTGTCGATATTTGGTTTTAGAAAGCACTTGCACAGATATAGTTTTAAAATTAGTAAATCTTGATTGCTGTAAATTTAGTGTCGTAGAAATTTATATGGATGTATCTACAGCAACAACCAATCATACTAAATGTTTGTGATGAATCACTAACTAGATGGTAAATCATTTTTCTTTAAAATGTAACATCTTGGAATTGAACTCGGACCCCCACAATGCTAAAACAACTAACTGATTCAATTGGCCGCACTTGACGGCAAACTTTCACCTTTAAGTTTTAGTTAATATGTAACAGAGTTATGGACCCTGAGTGTGAACCCAATTGAACTAACACATACATGATGAGTTATTAATAAAATCACTAGAAAATTATCCGGAAAATATATTAAGAAAACTCTAGTCTGACTTAAGTGTGAGACGTCCCATCATTGTCCCCTCCACTCAAACTCACAGCAACCTTAGCTTTTCCCATTATAATAAAACATCATCTTACACTATACATTCCACTTCTCTCCTCTCTTTTGTGCTCCCAAACCGAACATAACACTCACAAACTCAATCAAGACATCTCTCTCTCTCTCTCTTGTATTATATTTCATTTTAAATCCCCTAGATTAACCTCGAGATCGATGGAGACAAAGCTGATTATAACTCTCAGTTCTTCATTCAAATCCTAACTAAGCCTTTGTCTCCTCATCATTCTAAGAGGTATTAATATTCTTTCTTGTATTTGGAAAATCTGAATCCCTCCTTGTTCTTGGATTAACTTTTGTCTCAAAACTGCCATCTAAGGTTGATGAAGTTTTGATGTTTGATCAACAATTATTAGTATTGTTGTTTTTTAAAAAGGTTTGGGCCAGTCAAATATGTCAGTGAGTTTCAAGTTCAACTCGTTCTTTCTTTTAGCTCTCCTCGAAAACATTGGATACCCTAATATATTAGGGTATTTTATCCTTAAGTTTATATAAACGTCCTCTTATTTACTTTTTTTTTCATTTAAGCTACAATTAACAATATAATTTAATTTACAAGAAATTAAGTTAGTTATTGTGTAGTTGTTTTGTCCCACAAATCTCAGTTGATATTGGGATGAGATCTTACTGAATAAAAAACTTACTCAGGCAAGATGGATCTGCTTAAGTAATTTGATTTTGCTGTCGGTGATATATTCGCTATATCTGTTTGTCTGTTTTTGTTTGTTTGATTTGTCTGTTTTTTGTCCGTCTCTTTGTGTATTTATCTGTTTTTTTTTTTTCGATTTTCACACACAAAATTAAGCAAATGAAGTAATACAATTATTTGGAATTTTTTAACATTTACCATAGTTTATTTTTAATTCAGCTTACTGATCAAGCAAATCAAGTAGAAAATTATTTGGATCAAATTTAAACCTTTACCTAAAAACATTATTTGAAAAAGAAGTAATTTAATGGCTTCTTTGAGTTATTGCAAAAAAAATGAAACTAGACTAATTATAAATAAATAAATTCGATTAATTTAAATTTTAATTCAGTAAGAGATAGTAGAATATAATTAGTTTAGAGAAACTCCCTCAGTGAGTTGTAAGGAGGATTCTCACAATTAAAAGAAAAAAATAATAAAAATTTGAGAGAGTACAGAAAAATTCTCAGAACTTTAAAAAACCAGCTGAGAAACCTAAATAATACATGTTATTCATCTGTTTTTTCAGCTGATTAAGAAAATTAAATTTTAATCATATAATTATAATACTGTTATTTTTTTCCTTTAAAAACCAACACAGTTTCTTAGGGATAAAGTTGTTCTTAGAGCTGACTGCTTGATGGGTGTGTCAGTACTAAATTTGGCACTTTTGATGTTGTCTACTGATTGACTCACTAGGACCATTTATAGTCACACCAATGTTTCCTGCAACTTGTTTTTTTCTTCTTTGATTATTATTCATTTTATTGGAATATTTTGAAGGCATTATCGACTTTGTTTGGCCAGAACTGACTGTGATGCATGAAAGTTCTTAAAGTAATTATTTCATACATACTTCTCAATTATTACTCATCTGGACATTCTTAACACTAAATTGCAGAAAATATAAAACAACAATCATGAGACCGATCTTAGACCTTGAGATTGAAGCTTCATCTGAGCATGATCATCATTCAGACAGTACCAATAGCCAAGTTGCCTCAAACTTGTCTCCCGTGGGAGAGGATTACAAACCAATCTCTCTGAATCTTAGCCTATGTTTCAATAACAACAACAACACCAATTTGGATGTTGAATCATCTTCTTTGACGCTACCAATATCGGGCACGAGCGAAAGTAGCAACCCGGAGCAGCAGCAGCAACAACAGCAAAAACAACAACCATCTGTATCGAAGAGGGTCTTCTCCTGCAACTATTGTCAAAGGAAGTTTTACAGCTCTCAGGCTCTTGGCGGTCACCAAAACGCTCACAAACGCGAGAGAACGCTCGCGAAACGCGCTTTGCGTATGGGTCTCGCAGGGGTTTTCCCTGGCAGAGGATCTAGTAGCACTTACGCGGCTGCTGCCACAGCAGCCGCGCTCTCATGCCTCCCGCTGCACGGAAGCGGAAACGCTAACATGACATCGTTCAGGACTTTGGGAATCCGGGCGCATGCCTCGTCCCACGACCTCGGCATTGCAAGGCCAGCACCAGAAACTGTTATTAGAAACATTGCCAGGTTTAACCAGGGTTATTTCAGTAACTGCGTGCCTTTTTTCGTGGAGGACGACGAGACCGAGCTACTCTGGCCGGGGAGTTTCAGGCACGCGGGAGATGCGGTTGGGTCTGATGGAGCTGGTAATGGTAATTTAGGTGGAAGTAAAATGGATTACTTGGAGGTGGAACAAGCAGTGGATATGGAGAATTCTCTTCCAGATCTAACCTTGAAGCTTTGAGCTATCTTTTGTTCTTCTTCTAAATTTGGATTCTTAATTTGCTTGCACGAGCTTCATAACTCTATTATGTACAGTGGGCGTTTCACAAACCATTTCTAATATGCTTTCGTTATATGGTCACTATCGATTGATGAACTTAGAAGTCAATTTTAGTGTTTGCTTATGTGTTTTAGTGGAGGAGATATGTATTTGATGTCAAGTATAAAAGTGTGCACTTGTTCATAATCACTACTTCATTTCCGCGTTATCCGTCATGACAAAATTTTATGAAAACGTTTTTTTTTTTAAATTTTTGTAGACTTGAGGTAATTAAGTAAAACTTTTTTTTATGTATGTGATATAACTACTGATAATATCATGTTTTTAAAAACAATTTTTTTTGACTAAAGTTTAGCAGTAAGTATGATCTTGTGATTTGTTATTCGGTTTCGTTACTTCTCCCGGAACAAATTTAATAACACTTGGAAATTATTTTTGCCTTTGTTTTAGAGTTAGAAAAATTGTTGTGCCTGTTTGATAATGTAGGTTTGCAACATATGTTTCATGCTGTATCTGGAGTAAGTTTTTTTTCTTTAAATTGTGTTCACTTTACAAATATGCAAGAATTCCGTTGTCGATAGTGTAAATCTTATTTAAATTGTGTAACTATGAGGTACGTTGAATATGTGTGTTTATAAAGTTTGAATCTTTATAGTTTTGTTTAGGACTCATTTAACTTATATATGTTATATTTAGCATTACCATTAACTGAACAAAAAACAATAAAAAGACAGAAGTATACATATTTTAGGTAAAACTGAGGAACTGGTTAAACTATTTTTCACCATAAACATATATAAAAAATTTATACTGAGATCATAATTCCAATTCTGATTTTTTTTTTCATTTGGCACAAATTGATCTTCTTATTCTCATTCTTTGGACATAAGAACAAGTAGAACTGCTGCTAAACGCACTCTTTGTTTGACCACTCCCATTGCAACCTCACTTCATCACTTGTCATTGTCTCAGCATGAGTCAAAGTAGAAGACTTCTCTTCCTCTCCTCTTTATTGCTTCTTCTTTGCTTGGTTTTCCCTGACACCTCTCGATCTTCAACAAGCTCTGGCTGAGACCTTGTTATTGTTTTTCCATTGTAAATTATGAAGAGTCTATTGGTTATATCAGACGGAACTGTCTTGACCCGCTATGCCTCCCTGTTACTGCTTCTACGACTTAGCTTTGGTGATCTATGACGAATGTAGTTCGTATCTGCAACATTTGACCAATAACAAGTATGGAAGAGCAAAGAAGCAAACCTTCTTCAATTTAACTTTCTCTTCGATTAAAACGGATTAGTGGTTCACGAGGTATCGAACTCACTTTTCCATAGACTAGAATATTGTCATTTAACCAAAGTTCATTAGCTTAT
>CAJHQQ010003224.1:0-48283 GCA_905132885.1 Moricandia moricandioides | reverse complement strand
TTTTGTTTGGTTAAGTATCAACCGGTGCCAAACCGTGTTTCTTAATAATATATTGAATCGTGATTGATGATTGGTTAAGCAGAATGGATTCAAAAGAATGGAGTTCCGGCGTGTGGACGCGCCTCCACGACGTCCGGCGGCGATCGCCGCTAGTTCAGTGCATCACCAACTTTGTCTCGATGGATCTCGTGGCCAACACGCTTTTATCCGCCGGCGCATCACCGGCGATGGTTCATTCCGTCGCTGAGATTCCCGATTTCACGCCTCATATTCACGCGCTCTGCGTCAACGTCGGCACGCTTTACAACCTGATTGGCTCCCCTCCATGAAAGCTGCCGCCGAAATCGCTGCTCATCTCGGAAAGCCTTGGGTTCTCGATCCCGCCCGCCGTGAGTTGCTCCAGTTTCCGGTTAAAGGCGTGTTTGGAGCTCGTTGCACTTAAACCTAGTGTGATCAAAGGAAACGGTTCTGAGATTATTGCTCTTTCCTCTGCTTCACAGGGTCAGACTAAGGTATCTTTAAATCATACTGAGATCTTTTAGAGGTTCAAGAATCTTGTTAAATGACTGAAATTGAATTGAATCATTGTAGTTAACTCTGCAAATCTAAGAGTTGTTGTCTTGTTAGGGTGCGGATAGCTCTCATGAATCTACAGAGGCCATAGAAGCTGCAAAGTCACTAGCTTTGTCAAGTGGTGCTGTTGTTGCAGTTTCAGGAGCTGTGGATATCGTTACAGATGGGAAACAGGTTATTGGTGTCCACAACGGGACAAGGATGATGCAAAAGATCACTGCAACTGGATGTTCTCTAGCTGGTCTGGTTGCTGCGTTTCTTGCTGTCGATCCATTACAGCCACTGGAAGCTACTGTTTCTGCTATGTCTGTCTTTGGCATCGCAGGTGAGTTGGGTGTAACGATGGCGAATGGTCCAGCTTCTTTGAGAATGCATTTGATTGATTCTCTTTACGGTTTAGATGAAACCACTGTGCTTAGCCGTGTGAATATCACCAGGTTGGGTTGATGTACAAGAACTTTGTGATTTTCTTTCAATCAATAAGTGTTACACATAACAAAGAAACAAAAAGAACACCCACACATAAACACATGCACACATTAAAATCTTTTTCAGTACTTTAGATGGACAATGATCCTCAGTAAAGACTCTGCACCGTCCACTTGATGCTGACCAGATGGAATCAAAGGCCTGACCTCAGCAAAGCCACAAGCGTTCTTGAACCTACCTGTTCCTCCAGTCACTGACAGATGCGACATGGCGCTTCCGATCCTGTAAATTCCATAGAAGTTGAGGTTGTCGTTGTACTCTCCACCTTCAAGCATAGCTGTGAAAGCCATCATCTGCGTGCTTCCATCTCCAGAACTTGCAACGTAAACTCCTTGAGCCTTACCAAGCGGCTGCGAACCCAAGTCAGGACCAGACGTGAGTATGTCATCGATCACGGTGATTGTGCCAAACCCGAGACTCAGACCATCAGGACCCAGTTGAGTCTGAATCCCGTTCAGGTTCTGACCAGAGTAAGCTGTGCCGGACAAACCTGTCCCGAGAGGTACACCGTTGATACCGTTAACGGTCGGAAGGGCGCCGTTTGCATTTGGTATAGCTATACCGTTTTCGGGAGGAGTGAAACCAATCTGCTTAGCAAAAGGTACTTGACCGTTGTAAATGTTGCCGAGCAAACCTGTGATGGGTCTCGCCGTGGGGCTGCTTCCTCCAAGTATATCGTGCATGTAGAGTTCGAAAATGGGGTCTTCAGGTGGAGATTCAAGTGCTGCTGCAAAAACAGCAAGTGTGAACAGGAAGACTGATGTTAAAAGCAAGAATGGTGATTGCTTAATCATCATGATGGAGAATGTTGTTTCTCTGTTTTTTTCTTTGTTGTTGGAAGAATAGTTTAGACTGATTTAAGATTGTTTGATGAATATGTGGGATGTGTGCAATGGTGTGTTTAAATAGAGAGGCCGTGATTGTGAAGTTGTTCGGGTTTATGAGTTTTTAGTGTAGTTGTTAAGTTGAGTTTTGTATAGCTTTGTTTTCTTTGCGCCATATTACTTTTTAATTTTAATTAAGACTAGTTGTAGCTTAATTTTGGTGGTTTAGGTTGAATGAGTCATTGGTTCAGTGCAACAAAATGAGAAAAAACAAACATTACCGAAGGCCAAAATAATAATATAAATTATTAAGTTACAACTTTTATCATATATATATATATATATATAAACGTTATATATTTTATAATAAATATAATAACAAAAATAACTATGAACAATATTCAAAGTATATGTTCTCTAAAGAAAAATGCTTAATACTAATTATTAACAACAAATTTAAACCGATTATAATATATACCAAATTATTAACAAGATAAATTACATAAAATAATTATAATAAAATTAGTTAAACTATACAAAGAAGTAATATGATCAAAACAAATTTATAGTTCTTAATTATTTTATATCTAACATTTTCTCTATCAAAATCTTGTAGCATCATAATTGCGTAAAATTATAAAATAATGAATTTTAAAATTTATATTAAAAGGGTGAAAAGTTATGAAACTATAATTGTTTAAATCAAACTGGATTATATATCGGTCATACATCAATTCAATCGGTTAGTCTCAAGTTTTAGCGATTTTTTTTTAAATATGGATATTTTTGAACACCAAAATCAATTTATCAGATCTCCCGATTAACCAGTTTGATCGTGGTTCGGGTCGAATTTAAAAGCACTCATTTAAATGCAAAAATATTTTCACTATACAAATGTTTATAAATTAACAAAATATTTGTTTAATTATTAGTAAAAATTTTCATCATAAAAATATTTTGCGTTTACAAAGCGCGGATCAAGTTCTAGGTACATTCTCTACGCCAACCGATAGCCAAACACATCATCAACGAGCGATCGCTAGCCGTTGTCGATAGGCACAATCTCTACGCCGACTGATTGCCAAACACATACGATCGCTAGGCATTGTCGCTAGGACAGTCTCTTCGTCCACCGACATCCAAACTCATCATCAACGAGCGAGCGGTAGGCGCTGTCACTAGGCACAATCTCTTAGCCAACTAACAGCCAAACACTTCATCAATGAGCTGTCGTTAGGCACAATCCTATCGCCGACCGATAGCCAAACGCATCATCAACGAGCTATTGCTAAACACATACTCTTCGCCGAGCAACAACTAAGCACATAATTGCCAAGCTATCGCTAGGCAGAACACCTTCCACTCAAGAACATGCCTTCATCTAGACATTTGTGTCCCTTTGTTGTGAACTACGATTGGCTTGATCCCTATTCAAAGGGTACGTAGGCATCCCTTCACCGGTTCCAACTATAATTTATAAAACCCCCTTTATTCTCATTCTCCCATTTCGATCTCAGTACGAAGACTTCTCCTAAACCCACCATCAAAATCGTGTCGACTTCCAGTACAACACCGATTTCAGATTCAACAGTTGGCGCCCACCGTGGGACCTGGAGAAGTATCTTCAAAGAAGATTGAACTTTGCGTAGAAGAACCATAATTTCCTAAAAAATGTCGATTGAATGACAGTTGCATCCGCTAATTGTCTCTTTCACTCGTAAAAAAATGTGCCGAGTGATTGAAAGTTGCAGACATTGATATTCACTTTCACAAAGAGTCGAGCGAATGACTACGCATCACTTTCGCTCAGTGACCGAACGAACGATGTTACATCGCTTTCGATCGTACCACAGTGGATGAATACATATCACTTCCGCTCAATGTCGAGTGAACGACTATACATCACTTCTACTTAGCGACCAGATGATTATATGTCACTCGAACCAGGCTTGATCCCCACCTCATGGAGGGTATGTAGGCAACCTCTCACCATGTCCAGCCACAACAATAAAAAAACGACCACACATCACTTCCGCCTTCGAAATAGTACAATCTGAGCGAACGATCATGCATCACTTTCGCATAGCTCAAATGAATGATAACACATCACTTTCGTTCGACCCAAGTGGATACAACACGTCACTTCCGCTAAAAGCCAGAAGAGCGACCACTTGTCACTTCCGCCACGACAGTACTCCGAAGCACCGATGACTGAACAAAGGCATGGTTGCCGATCATTCTCGAGCTAATAACGCCAAAACTGTTAAGGCACTTGATTCATTTGTTGATGGATAATGATCGACAAACGTTCCGAACAAAGGCGTGCCGGCCGACTGTTCTCGAGCTAATATTGTTGAAACCATTAAGGCATTGGATGCATTTGTTGATTAATTATGCATAACGATCAACAAGCGTTCTGAACAAAGGCATGCAGACCGACTATTCTCAAGGTAATAACGCCGAAACGGTTTAGGAGCTGGATTCATTTGTTAATCGATTATGTATAACGATCGACAAGCAGCAAATATGTATAATGATTGACTATGTATAACGATCGACAATGGTTCCACGGCTCCTGTCTCATTATCAAGCTGCTCGACGCCTCATCAATTTTTTTGGCATCAAGTTTCTCTCCGCCGACTTGTCATGTGAGACGCTCGGTACACCATCTCTTTTTCATCACACAAAAAAAAAGAGAATTGAGCGAATGACTACGCATCACTTTCTCTCAGCAACCAAATGAATGACATTATATTGCTTTCGTCGGACCATAGCGGATGGCTACATATCGAGATAAAGTGTAGTCATATTTAATTCAACATTATGCTTCAACCATCGTAAGTCCTTGTTGCCGTGATGTCCATGGAACTTGCCGGCGAGAACAATATCCAAGTCACTTCTAATCTCCTAGACCCGATCTCATTGTCTTGCTGCACCTCGGTGATTATCATCTTTATATCATCTCGTCGCACAAAGCTCAAGCTCGTCAGAACAAATCTCATCAACAACCTCCTCGGCATATTATTTTGCTCGGCCACGATTTTGCTTCATAACTTTCATTCGGCCCTCGGCATCTCCTTGTTTACCTTGTCAACAAGTTTCTCGACGCCGTGTCAAACATCTCAACAAATCCCTCGGCATTAAGCATCGTACTTTCTAGTCATGATCGCCTAGCAAAATTCGCCTTTAACAAGGCATGAGTTGCTTGCCGACCAACGACTCCTAGGCATGAGTTCACTGTCAACTCGCCTAGCAAAATTTTCTTTTAACAAGACATGAGTTGCTGGCCGTTCGCTAGGCACAAGTTCAATATTAACTCGCCTAACAAAATTCACCTTTAATAAAGCATGCGTTTTTGGCAGACCAACAGCTCCTAGGCACGAGTTCACAATCAAGTCGTACAGTGAAAGTAAAATTTGCCTTTAACAAAGCATGAGTTGCTGGCCGACCAACAGCTCCTAGGCACAAGTTCACTGTCAACTCGCCTATCAAAATTTGCCTTTAACAAAGCATGAGTTGCTGACCGACCAACGACTCCTAGGCACGATTTCACTGTCAACTCGCATCGCCTTTAACAAGGTATGAATTTCTGGCCAACCAACGGATCCTAGGCACAAGTTCACTGTCAATTCGCCTCACCTTTAACAAGGCATGAGTTGCTGGCCGACCAACGGTTTGCTAGGAACGAGTGCACAGTCAACTTGGCTAGTTAAAGTAAAACTTACCTTTCACTAGGCGTGAGCTATTGGCCGATGAACGGTCCGTTAGGCATTAATTCATAGTCAATTTGCCTAGCGAAAGTAAAACTCACTTTTCACTAGGCATTAGTTATCGGCCGACTAATGATTCCTAGGCACGAGTCACTGTCAACTCGCCTAGAAAAATTTGCCTTGAACCAGGCATGAGTTGATGGCCGACCAGCTCCTAAGCACGAGTTCACTGTCAACTCGCCTAGCAAAATTTGCTTTTAACAAGGCATGAGTTGCTGGCCGACCAACGGCTCCTAGGTACGAGTTCACTGTCAACTCGCCTAGCAAAATTCTCCTTTAACCATGCATGAGTTGCTGGCCGACCAATGTCTCCTAAGAACGAGTTCATAGTCAACTCACCTACCAAAAGTAAAACTCACCTTTAACAAGGCATGAGCTGCTGGCCGACCAGATCCAAGACACAAGTTCACTGTCAACTCACCTAGAAAAATTTGCCTTTAACAAGGCATGAGTTGATGGCCGACCAACTGTTTTCTAGGCACAAGTTCACAATCAACTTGCCTAGCGAAAGTAAAACTAGCCTTTCACTAGGCATGAGTTGTTGGCTAACGAACGGTTCGCTAGGCATGAGTTCACTGTCAACTATTCTAGTGAAAGTAAAAATCGTCTTCACTAAGCATTAGTTATCGGTCGAGCAACGGTTCCTAGGCACGAGTTCACTGTCAACTCGCCTAGCAGAGTTCGCCTTTAACCAGGCATGAGTTGCTGGCCGACCGGCTCTTAGGCACGAGATCACTGTCAACTCGCCTAGCGAAATTTGCCTTTTACATGGCATTAGTTTCTGGTCAGCCAACGGTTCGCTAGGGACAAGTTTACAGTCAACTTGCCTAGCGAAAGTAAAAATCACCTTTCACTAGGCATGGATTATTGGCCGACCAATAGTTCGCTAGCCACGAGTTCACAGTCAACTTTCCTAGCGAAAGTAAAACTCGCCTAGAGAGAGTACAACTCGCCTTTTACTAGGCATGAGTTTACACAAACCCGACTTCATCTAAGCCTTAATTTACTGAAACTCTCGCCTAGATCGTCATATGAATGAGAGTGATGAGTTCATTGTCTTAAAACTGTTTTCCTAAAATTTGCTAAGATCAATTTCATCTCTTTCAACGAACTGGAGGGACTTACTGTTGAAGATGGGCTTGCCCCCTCAACAAAACCTATTAGATAATGAACTCAACTCATTTAAAAGAGGTCATTGGAAAACCCTACACTTCATCCTTGTATAAATAAGGAAGCACCCACTCATTGAGAAGAGGACCTTCATGGGAGATTCCAAGAGAAAGAAAAGGATGGAGACATTTCAAGATCCACTACACTTCTATAGAGAGAATATATTTTAAAAAGAAGCGTCTTAGACGAGTGACTTCCTCATCAATGTGCGATCGCTAGGCGTTGTTGCTAGGCATAGTCTCTACGCCAACCGATAACCAAACACATCATTAACGAGCGATCGCTAGGAACTGTCACTAGGTACACTCTCTACACCGACCGATAACCAAACACATCATCAACGACCGATCGCTAGGCACATTCTTTACGTCGACCGATAGCCAAATACATTATAAACGAGCGATCACTAGGCGTTGTCGCTAGGCATAGTCTCTACGCCAACCGATAGCCAAACACATCATCAACTAGCTATCGCAAGGCACTGTCGCTAGGCACAGTCTCTACACCGACTGATAGCCAACCACATCATCAACGAGAGATCGCTAGGCGCTGTCGCTAGGCATAATCTCTAAACTGACCGATAGCCAAACACATCATTAATGAGTGATCGCTAGGCGTTGTCGCTAGGAACAGTCTCTTCACCGACAACCAAACACGTCATCAACAAGCTATCACTAAGCGCTGTCTCTAGGCACAATCTCTTAGCTGACCGATAACCAACCACATCATTAACAAATTGTTGCTAGGCACAATCCCTTCATCGACCTATAGTCAAACACATCATCAGTGAGTTATTGCTATGCACATTCTCTTCGCCGAGCAACAGCCAAGCACATCATTGCCGATCTATCGCTCGAAACAACAACCTCTACTCAAGCACATGCCTTCATCTAGGCATTTGTATCCCTTTGTTGTGAACTATGATTTGCTTGATCCCTATTTAAAGGGTAAGTAGGTAGCTCTTCACTGGATCCAACTATAATTTATAAAACCCCTTTTATACTCATACGTCCAATTCAAACTCAGTATGAAGACTTCTCTTAAACCACCTTCGAAATCGTGTCGACTTCTAATAAAGCACCGATTTCAGATTCAACACAAACTAAACCAAATTAAATACAAATCAAACTAAATTTAAATTGAGTAATTTACAGGGAAAGACACTTTCTAAATTTATTTACACAATAAAGCACATCTTTATACTAGGGTACTTTTTTGACTTTGTAAACGTGATGAAGTCAGAAAAAAAGCAAATCAGATGATGTTTGGTTAGAATATTTTTTGGGTTAGTTACTTTTTTGAAATTTAAATTTTACTGAGTGGTGGACCCCAAAAAAACAAACTATTTTTTATTTTGAATATGTAAGTTTTTTTTTTCTTTCTATGTTGCATATACAACTTTCTCTTTACTATTGTGGTTACGGTTCTTGAGGCTGCAAAGAAAATGTGAGTTCGAGAAACACAACAATAATGGTTGTTAGTTTTAGACGACGACGAAGACCATGTTTGCTTCATCTCAACGATATTTGTCTTCATCGCTGCGACATCGTTTCCATCGAACTACCACGCCTCCATCTCTTTGTCTTGCTTGAGCCGTGTTTATCTCGTCGCTGCTCCATTGGTGCTCCGGTGTCGTCTTCTATATTTTCGTTCATTACCTGCACGGTTTTCTCTTCTCCGCATGTGTCGTCATGCTATGATGTGCTGAGAAGCTGCAGGTCAAAATTGAGTGCTTCACATCGGACGAACCGGTTTTTTAGATGCTCTGCCAGTTCTGATCAGTGCTTTGCCATTTCCGATCAGATGCTTATTAATATTTTTTTGTTCTGTATTTTTGGTTGCATCTAACTCTTCTACCGATGATGGAGTGAGGTGAGGAGAAGGAGGAGGGTTGGGAGTATGGGATAGTGATATTTTTGATCGTAAAGTGGCCAACATGGTTCTTGTTTTGGTAAATTGTTCAATTTGCCCATGAGAAAGTGTACGAAGTTTAGGAAACTAGTTCATTCATGAATATTATTAAAGATGTATGGAAAAAAAAGAATAAATACAAGTAAAGTAGACAATTTAGCTATGAAGACAATTAACCATGTACATAAAATGTTAAGATACATGAGAATGATGTACATTTGTTAAACAAATGGAATTGATGAGTGAAAAGTACATGGAATGACATAGGAAACCACCTTTTGAAGTCCTGATAAAAAAATATAGACATTATTAGATGTACATGTGTACTTGAAAGTTATAATGTACATGTGTACACATTTTAAAAACTCAAGAAAATTATGTATAAATGTTGAGTTTCTTCTAAACTTCAACATTATAATAGTTACTTACAAAAATGTAAATTTTATGTGTACAGCAAAAATGAAAGCATATGTTTTGTATAACAATAAATGGAACAATTTGAAATCTATAAAGTAAGGTCAAGTACACAAAGAAACACACAAAAACGCAAAAGAAAAATCTTTGTTGGAGATGTTGTGTAACTTGATAAGAGTTTGTATATATATATATTTATGAAGCTATCAATGTATCAATATATATACATGTATCAAGATATATACATGTACAATGATTTATGCACTTTGAAAATATGGTTTTTTATACACATAAAGAAAGGTGTACGACTTGGTTGTGTACACTATCTGAGTTGTACATGTGTACACGTATGTGAATAAAAATAATAGTTGTAGATGAGAAATGAACAACACATCAATGTTTATGGTGCAGCTTTACACATATGGATGGATGGCGGGTGTTGAAGGATAGAAATTATAAATCATATGTTGTGTCATCACTTCTCTTTGTTTCTCTATGCCTTTGATAGCTTTCTTTTATCTCATGATTTTCAAACCTTTAAAGATAAAAAATATATATCTCTTGGAGAAGTGATTATTATTGGAAGAATATCGCATCTTGATCTTTGTCAACAATCTATTTAAATGGAATATGAAATTTTTTACCTTTATTGAAATGAAATCTATAAGCGTAATATACTACTGATAATAATGATATGTTGTGTTTAGTGCATATGTTGATATTTGTTAATTAGTATGTATGGATATATTTTGAATTAGTGTATATTTGGATATATCGTGTACACATATACATTTTGATGGTGTCCATATGAACATCGTGTACACATGTACACTTTGATGATGGTGTCCACATGAACATCATGTTCACATATACACTTTGATGATGGTGTCCACATGAAGATCATGTACTCTCTGATGTTGTTGTCCACATGAAATTGTGTAAGTTGAACTTATTTTACAAATGTGGCTCTACAAATATAGAAAGCATTTCGAAATGCTACATTATATCTCAAAATATTACAAGTAACTCAATAAAGAAGAGATCTACATGTACACTTGTTTAGCAATATCGACATGTACATTTTACCATGATATAAATTTCAATTAGACATTTACAAATTTGTAATTTACATTTTGCGACCAAAGTGAACATCTTGTATACAGTATGAACACAGAAAAATGTATTAAGAACAAAGAACATCAAGCCACAAGCATAAAGTTCATCTTTTTATTGTCACATAGAAATTCACAAGTTATAGATGGACTTGTATAGCATAAAAACAAAAAATATTTGCAGCCGCAATGAGATGTGTAACAACTGTAACCTTAAAAAAAGCTATAAAAATGAAGATGATGAATCACAGTCATCATCTTTCCACACACAAACAAGCAAAAAGAGAACATGAAATCGAAATATTTGTTTTCAGAAATATCATATTTCCCCCAATTTCGATCACACTATTGTCATCATCTCCACCATGGACTTTTCTTCTTCATCTTCACAAGATCTCTGAAAATCCCTAAACTTTAAGGATCATGAAGAATAGAAGCTAAGATTACAGTAACCAGACAAAACACTCTTTCACTGAAATTAGTCATTGAGATCTTGACTGGACTAGTCATCTTAACCCTTTTCATATAAACTTTTTTTTTCTTCTCTCTATTATGAATCTGACAATGAGAAGAACGATGGCGAGACAAAATCAAAAGCTGATAATACAACGCATGACATATAATCGTGAATCATGATGTGAGGAAACTAAAATCAAATCGAGAGAAAAATGAATTTTTTAGCCATTGTTCTTTTCATTGTGAGAGAAAAAAATTAAGAGAAAGAGAAAAAAGAATAAAGATCCATATATGACTTGTTAAATCTCAACTGTCAAAATATCATAAAAATCAAGGGATAGGAACAAAGGTCTGTCACTTATAAAAGTTAGTTAGTCAATGTGATAGTTAGAGTTGAACAGGACAATTAAGAAGTTGTAACGCCCCGACCGCCCATAGATAATGAGCTACCCACACATGTTCTTTCGGCTAGTAGTGGGCCACATCCTGTTCCAACGGTTGGTACGTTAATTTTCCAAGGCTCGAAATGATTGTTTACTGTCCATGCAATCACCACCTGACTTTTCTCCGTGTTTTGGCGTCACTCGCACAGTATCGCAAATCACTTTTCGATAGGTCACCCATCATTTTACTATTCCAAAATAAGCACGCTTAACTCTGGAGTTCTAAACGGATATGTGACGGAAAAGGTAAGTTAACTTTGGTGATATAAGTAGTCAAATCAATTATCTTAAGCATTTCAACATATCACAACTCAGGATGTTACAGAAGTATTCTTAAAAAAAAAAGTGTTGTAGTAGAAAAAGTCACCTAGAATGAAATAAATAAGTAAAAAAGTGTAACCAATCCAAACTAACTAATTTATTGTAATATTGATTTAAGTTTTCTTAAACCCCAACAAACCAAATCAAACCGAATTAAAACAAAAAGACCCCTATCTTCTCCAAACATATGCATCTTGCGAAACCCTAAATTCCCAAATGTCCTTCGCCGAGGAGTTCGAATCTAGTAAGCATCTTTCCTCTCGATTCGTTTCTGTGAATTGACGAACGAATTTTTCAATTAGTTTGTAAACTCTTGTGAAATTGCTTCTCCTTCGAGATTTCCCTAAAGTTGTTTTGATCCTTTTGGGAGGATTGAATGATTGATTTTCTTGTTCGAGAGTCATGATAATCTCAAATGGCGTTGTTATTTATTTATGGTTAGTCGAATAAAATGGAAACTTATTTTGAGTTTTGAAGAATCAATTTTTACATCGTTTGACAAAACACTATGTTGTGGATTTGATGAAGCTTTTGTCGGGGCAGTTTAGGTTGTGTATGAGGATAAACGAATGATTCGCTAATCCTGGGCAGTAACCTGCAACTTGAGTGATTTTGTGTGTGTTTCTCTTGTTCTTGTACTAGTAGTTAACAAAAATATTTGTGTGTTTTGCTATGTCGTGGTTTCCTTCTCTTTGCTATGTCGTGGTTTCCTTCTCTTTGTATATGACCTCTTATAACAAAAAGCAACTGTTTCTTAATGGTATATCTATGTATAGATCTTGTGTCACTGGCCCATGTTTTGCAGAAGAAATATGCACTCCTCCGTGATTTGGATAAAAGTTTGCAAGGTAACACACAATCATCACTTTGGTATGCAGATTAAAAGCATCATTTATCCTTCTTTGGTTTCAGTTATATATCCACATTTGAGTAGTATCTTCAGAATCTTTCTTGTGTTAGAGATATGAGTTGTTTGATATAAACTAAGACTCTGTTAAGCATATTTGCATGCTGTTTATTTTATTGGTTTTGTTTGTATTTTTAACTAGAAAATCAAAGGCAAAACGAACAACGTTGTGAAAAAGAGATAGAGGATATAAGAAGAGGCAGAACTGGAAATGTCACACCCAATACACACTTCTCAGAGGAAGCAATTGATGAACAGAAGCACAGCGTCAGGATTGCTGATGAGAAAGTCGCTTTGGCTATGCAGGCTTATGATCTGGTAATATGCTTCTCAAATCTATCATTCCTCAGTCTTCTTTTAGACGATACTTCACTGTCATGGTAATCTGATCTTGGATTCTGTATAGCTTAAGTAATATTCCTTTAAAGTCAATTATTTTTCAGATGATATATTGCTTCAGGTGGATATGCATGTTCAGCAACTTGACCAGTACATGAAAAAATCAAATGAAGAGATGCGCCGAGGTCATTTTTCGCTTGTTCTTAATAAACTTTTAAAGCTTGAGCTTCTCTGTTATCTTATTTGGCACTGTGGTTTCTATCAGAGAAAGAAAATGCTTCTGCATCAAACCTCGAGAACAGCGGGGAAGCCGGAAAGGCAGGTGAAGGTAGAAGAGGAGGGCGAAAGAAGTAGGTTCAATTTATCTCAATCTATTACATTGCCTAAACCTTAGCAAAAGGAGCTTAGGTCTAATGAAACCATCCATTTAAATGTTGTGGCAGGACAAGGCTAGCAACAGCAGCGTCAACAGCAGCAGTAGCATCAGCATCAACAGGTATGACTTCAACTGGTATGGATTTGGATCTGCCTGTGGACCCAAACGAACCAACTTACTGCATTTGCAACCAAGTTAGCTACGGCGAGATGATTGCCTGCGATAACAATGAGGTAAAAGTTTCTTTAAAGTAATGCATCTCATTTTCATATTGTGAGACGACTGATGAATAGAAACTTCATTTACAGTGTAAGATTGAGTGGTTCCATTTTGGTTGCGTGGGTCTGAAAGATCAACCCAAGGGGAAATGGTACTGTCCGGATTGTGCTACAGTCAAGAAGAGCAGGAAAGGCCGATGATTCTGAATCTGAAAAGCTGGTGTGTTTCGTTATAACGGTCTAGTATAAGTATATATCTACTTCCATGTAAGCCATCGCCATTGAATAAGCAGTTTTGATTGTACAAGTCTTGAAGTACATGACATGCTCTATCTATATAGAAGACCTTCAATTGCCAACAAAGACAAGATATAAAGTACTACTAGTTAAGAAGACCAACGACGTGTTTGGTTTCCTCGTTTTAGTCTATGTTCAATGCTCTGTTTTTTTTTTAAAAAACACCACCTCGTACGGAAAGATCACTAACATTTGTGTAGAGTTTTTTTTTGATAAAAGATATTGGTTAATATTCTGATTTGTAGCGGTAATGTTGTAGATTGCATTTTTATACGTTAAGAGTGTTTTTTTCTTTGAATTTTGCTCTAGGGCATATAAAATGTCCGAGCCGGCGGTGACTGGTTTAGGGTCAAGTTTTACATGTTAAAAGAAGTCTTGCGAAGGGCAGAGAGATCCATGAACTGATCCACGAACTGCTAATTCATCTATAAAACTACTGGGATAACAAAATTGGACTTAAGAACACGACGCCGAGTTTCACTGTTACGTTTTAATTTTGATATTAGACGATAAATGCATATGTTTTGTTGCTCCACTGTTCCTTTTCCTGAATAATATCGAATCTACTTTCCTCCTTGAGATGCTTACAAATGAATGATGTATCGGCTGATGATTCTAACACGTTTTTTTTTTTTGATAAAAATATTAGATTAATTTACTTATTTCCATTTTGTGACAAAACAACATAGATAACTAAAAAACAACTAATGAAAGGAAAAGAAACGCAGCTAAGACTTTAGCAATGGAGAACCCTGACGCATCACCACCTAAACCCAAGGGAGAGGATAGGTAAAGAGAGCCACTTACAGTCGTGGAATGGGAGAAAGCTTTGGTTAAAAATGAGAAGCCAAGCTTGGTAGAAGAGAAGAGAGGTCCTCACACATGCCCACCATTGAGAACCAGCATCAGAGTCTCCCAAGAGCAAGAGCAAGTGAATCTGGTCGAGACCAAGAAGCCGAGACTCAAACACCAAGCCAGGAGGCACCGGCAAATGTCCGTATGGGTCTCTCTTGACATACGGGAAGCAGAGCACTCAGCGTCTGCCAATACCGAATGAGACCATTCATTCCATACTTCTTTCGTGAGGAAAATGGGTTTCGGCCTCGGGTCATCACCCAAAGCTCTTTCCAGTCGGATATGGTGTTTTCTAACTGTATTTTTGCCTTGCCAATAAACGCGTTACGCCTCCTTCATCTGTTCGTTGATGCCAATAGACTATTTCCATTTTTTTGTTGCCAAAAAGATAAAAACAATTAGTTATTGTTAGAGAAAGGTATAAAAATCTACTCTATTAAAATATAGTCGTTTTTTTTTATCTACTTACAAATAGTTTAGGTTGTACCATTACATTTAACTAGTTTTCTTATTATTTTTACTTTTACTAACTTAATTATTATTAAATATATACACTAGGTTAAAATTAAAGAACTAAATAATCATTCTATTGTTTTCAAAAAAATAATCAATTCAGTTATATTAACATTAAATTTGAATAACTAATTAATTATATTTTATTTACTAATATAAAAAAGAATTATACATCTTATAGATAGATTATTAAAATTATATATATACACATATATATATATATATATATATATGCATATTTGATAAAATAAATATTAATAATTAGTTACTAGGAATATTTAATAATATAATGGAACATATTATATATTATATATTTTGAATTTTGGTTCTAATTTATTTTATATCTTACGTCTCATTCTGATAAATTTGTAAGTACGTATCGGATTCAGATATAGCGTATTGGTTTTGCTTCTAATTTGTACCACATCCTAAAATTCATAAAGTAATCATATATCATTCATATTTGGATTATATTGGTTCGTTTTAGATATATCCAAAGTTAAATCCAAAATTTAAAAGCAAAACATAAGAAGTAAATAATTATTTATATAAACTTGAATATTTAAAGTACTTATTTTAAACGTAACACTTATTTTAAATATCATTTCAAAAATATATAATTGAATATTTTAAGTACATATTTATATTTTTTTATTATTTAGACATTCAGACCGGTTTTTTGAATTTGTTCAGAATTTTTAGCTTATGGGTTACTCATTCGGGTTCGGCTAATAACACTCTGAATTCGTATATTTTTTGTATCACCCTACAAGACTCATTCTGGTATTTCTCACATTTTAGACTGGTATGTACGAATCAGATTTTTTGGTTTGGGTTCGGTTTGAACTTTAAGTTTGGGTTCGGTTTGAACTTTAAGTTTGGGTTCGGTTTGAACTTTAAGTTATATATTTTATGCCCAAGTTTACTTCAAATAAAAATAATAATTATATAAAATTTTCATCAAAAATCATCCGCGCTAAAGAGCGGGTTAAAATCTAGTATTTTTTTTAAAAGCCTACCGCAATACGTGTAAACCATATAGTGTGGATAAGGTAGGACGTGAGTGTATAAGATCATAAACAACCCTAAGAACCCCTTAGTTTTTTTTTTTATTTTAAGAAACAAAAAAAAGAAAACGGATCAATCGCGGGCTGCCACGTGTCAGTGGGTCCGCAAATAGTGCAAGAACCCAATTAAGAACACCTCTTAATTAGGAGATTTAAGAGGTGATTTTTAAGGGATTTAGCGGGTCCCACCCGCTAAGAACCCCTTAAGAACCCCCGTTGTTCATGCTCTAACTTGGATGTGCTTTAATCAATACTATTAAAACAGAAGCGATATTTATCTACTTGTAAGTAGTCTATGTTGGACCATTAAATTTATTTAATTTCTTTTTTATTTTCCTACATTTAACTTATTTATTATTAAATATACACTATATCTAATCAATTATTTTAATATTTTCAAAATAAAATATCTAAAAAGATATTCTTAAATATTTTTTCCTAAAATTAGATTTTAGTAATATCTTTGAATATCTTTTATTTAAAATGTAAATATACATTTCTTTTAAATAATAATAGTCAAAATTAATATTAAATATAATTAGAAAAAAATAATAATTCATTTTCATTTATATAATAAGAAATAAAATTTCTATAATATTTATATATACATAATTTATATTCAGAATTAAATTAATACACCAGTTAAATAAATATAAAGTAACTTAATTCATTTATCAACTATTTTATAATTTATAAAATAACAGATAAAATATATTCATGAACATAGAACATACTTTAAATTATTAAAATAATATCAAAGTACGATATCTAAGCTAATAAATATTTTCATAAGTTAATATACTTTAAATTAAAATATTAAAATTAATTTAATATCTTTAACAAGTATGGGAAGAGTAAAATGACAATATTTAATCTGTATAATAATTCTTACAAACAAATATAATAAAAATATTTTTTACCATTATAAAAAAAATTTAAAAATTAAATTTGAAATTAAAATTTTAAAATAGATATAAAATTGATACTAGGCAGGTTATATAAACTAATTATCTTATTTTCATAAAATTATATTCATAAGAAATTTTAATTTTATTATATATACTTTAGAAACAAATATTTTTATAAAAAAAGATAATATGTATAAGATTTCTAATTTTTAGTAAATAAGTATTTTAATAAAAATCCATCTCATCCTTTAAAGTGCGGATCAAAATCTAATAATAAACATTATTATTAGATATATAATAAAAATATATAACAAAAGGAAAATTAATAAATATTAAAATATCTAATATGAATAATAAAATTAAATCAAAATTTAAAATAAACCAAAAACAAAATTCTAATAACATGCGAACAATAACAGTAAACTAAATAAATAAATAAGAAATTATATTATTTCAAACTCAAATCACTAAATTATAATAACCGGATCCTTGATGTTCAAATATATTTCTATTTTAGTATGTATCCTCTCAAATATTGATCCATTACGCTTACAAAAAAATGATAAATTAGTTTGAATAAAAATTTGTATGGCTAGCTTTTGTAAAATTCATATTATATCCACCATTCATCTAAACATTCATAAATTATAAAATTTAAATATGCAATTTTAAGTCAAATTTTATTACATAGTGGGTCATCCATATGTTCAACTGGTAGTTGGATCCCAAGTTTTAACGAGTATTTTGTGGGTTTTATAAAAAATTAAATAACAAGTTTTTTTTTTAAAAAACAAACAAACAAGATTGGATATAAAGTCATCAGTTTTGTCAATTTAACCGCGAGTCCGGGTCGTATTTCAGAACACTGAATATAACGCTTTATGTGTAACATTTAAATGTAGATATATAATCAAAAATATAATTTTATATCATATAAATTTAATTTGTTTCAAAAATTCCGCACTTTGAAAGCGTGGATCAAAATCTAGTCTTCTCTATTAAAATAGAAGTACAATTTTTATCTACCATAAAAATATCATACTGATCCATTTCAACAATTACATCTATTTGATTATTACATTAATCTATTAAAAATAAAACATTTCAAATATTTTTAATACTTATTAGGATATTATTAATAATCAGTTATAATAAAATCTGTTGTAGAAAATCTAACAAGATATTACTAAGATTTTAAATATTTTTATATGAATTTATTAATTAATTTAGTAATTATTAATATAATATTATGATAAATAAAAATTAAATAAAATTTTATTATAGAAGCAAATTCTATGCTATTTTTAGAATTTTATAAGTATAATCTATATATTATATTAAATTAGAATTAATATATGAATGAAATATGAAAATTATTGAATTAATATATTAACATATTTTTCAAATTTTGCAATTAGTAAATAAAAAATGTGCATGTCAAAATCTAGTGAATTATTATTTAATGGTGTCAGAAAAGCTTTGCACCACTTTACCGTCGAATCAAAACCTGCAAAATAATATATATATATAAATATTAGGAAACTTATTTAAAAAATTATAATAATCTTAAAAAGTAAACGTCACAATAAGTGTTTGGCGGTCGACTGAGGTGGACATACATGAAGAGCTTCTCGTCTGGGTTAGGCGAGAAAGTCCTCAACAATGTACTAAGCATACACAACTTCGGGTGGCACCATCAAATTTAATTAAGTCCTGAATTAATGAGTCGCTGCGGGAGCAAATGGAGGTGAGGGTTAAAGAGTTTTTTTTTCAAAAACAAAACTGGAATAAGGCAAAGAGATTTTCCTCGTGAAGCAGACAGAGTAAACGAACAAGGTCAAAAGTTAATTAGGTTAGATTTATAGGTTATTAATAAATTAACAAATGGAAAATAATGTTAACTAGAACTTTACCCGACGGATGTGGGGATATTTGGTTTTACTTAATAAATATTTATTATATAAATGATAGTATTATTAACATTTAACATATTAAATAATCATTTAATACAAACTTCTAAACATAATAATTTTATAATTTATATTGACTATTTTTATTTTATTTTTTGAATCATTGTTGTATCACCTACATTTTATCGTATAATTGTCGTATTAGATTTTTATTGGGCTATTATTATAATAAAATGTGTAAAATAATATATTTACAGAATAATACATAATTTCATTATATAATATATAAATTGACTATTTATATGGATTTTAGTTTTTTTTTATTATTATTAATAATGTAAATATTATTTTTTATACATAAATTACGAATTATAAAAATATGTAGTATGAGTTATGTTTAAATTTTTATCCATGGTTTTTTTTAATTATTTTTCCTAATGAAATAAAATTGGATCTTAAATAAAATATTAACCGTACTATGCAAAGTTTGTTTAATAAAAATAATTTTGATACATAGGAGCAATAATTTATATAAAGTATCATTTTACACTTTAGAATGTTCCATCTGTTAATTTTCATAGGTAAGATCTTTTAATAATTTGAAACTTATCAATCCAGCATATTTAAAAGATTCTAAATATATGGATTTTGAACTATATAGAAAAAGACAGTAAATTCTTAAAGACATGATTATTTATTACTTCATTGGCATTAAGGTGTAAATAAATTATAATCTTGTTGGTCAGTTTTAATAATATAAATATTTAATGATTAATTAAAAATCCTTAGCACAAAAAAGTTAATTAAAATCTGGAATTTGCTAGATGAGAGGGTAATTATAATAAGATCAAAATCTTGATCCACCAAATAATACAAAGGATAAATCATTAACTATAAAAATGAAAATTAACTGCACATTATCTATTTTAATATATCTATTATAACAAACGTGAAACAAAAACAATAACCTAGTTTACATCTTCCTCAAAAAAATCACAATGATAATGTCCGATCTTCCTCAGGATTTGGTAGAGGAAATACTCACTAGGGTTCCAGCCACGTCTTTGAAACGATTACGATCTACTTGCAAACAATGGGATGCTTTATTAAAAGACAGCGGGTTCACGCAGAAGCACTTCGGTAAAGCTGCAAAGGAGTCCTTGATTATCGCTTTGAAGGAATCTAGCGTTTTCTTAGCGAGCTTCAGTCTCAACGTCGCTGCTCCATCTATTGAAGTTAAGGTTCCACTTAGCCTGAAGGATCCCGATTCTAGTTCAAAAGATGTTGGTATACACGATATTTTTCACTGCAACGGTTTGTTGTTATGCACCACAACCACTTATAAGAGGGATAGAATTGTGGTTTGGAACCCATTTTTAGGAGAAACCAGATGGATACATACCAAACGTTATCCCAAGGGATACTCTACGTTTGCTCTAGGTCAGGATAACAACAAACTTTTCCCGGCCTACAAAATCATCAGGTGTAATCAACCATACGACGGCCAATCTAGTGTGTTTGAAATTTATGAGTTAAGCTCTGATTCATGGAGGGTTCTTGATGACTTAACTCTAGACTGGTTCATTACTACACCGGGTGTGTCTCTGAAAGGAAATGTTTACTGGCTTTCGAAGGATAAAAACAACAATTCTGAGTTCTTAACTAGTTTTGATTTTAGTGGAGATCGGTTTAGACGTCTCTGTCTTCCTACATTTCAGAGTCTTCCTACATTTCCGAGTCAGATATGTATGTCAGTTGTTAGAGAAGAACAACTCTCAGTGTTACATCGAAATTTCGGAACATCAAAGATGGAGATATGGGTGACCAATAAAATTGATACTGAAGCTGCCTTGTGGACCAAATTCTTTACAGTGGATTTACACCCTTCTCATAAGATCCCATTCAGGTTTTTGATAGACGAGGAGAAGAAAGTGGTTGTGTGTGGTAATACCACAGGGAAGGCATATATTATTGATGAATATTACATAGAAACCTCTTTCGTAGTAACTACAGAGGTATCATGGATCCCATGCATTTACAGCTATGTTCCAAGTTTGGTTCAAATTCCAGCAAAGATGGAAATGACGAAGTGATTTGTGTCTCACCTCCTCTCTTTTTCTTCTTTCGACTTTTGGTAGACATTAGCTTGTCGTTTGATTAGTTTATTATGCTTCATTTCTTCTTTCATGACACTTTAAGTTGATTACTATAAGGAGCCTGTTTGTTTTGCAAATATTTTTATGTTTGTTTGCGTCTTTCTTTAAAGTGTTTGAAATGTTTACCTACGATGACAAAGTGAGGTTTAACGTCTTTTTCACAATGTGATACACTTATTGAGACTAACCAATGTAGTGCAAGATCCACATGCCAATGAAAAACCTGACGTATATTCTCTTTAACTTTTCCTCTCTCTAAAACCTCTCGACCAAAAAGTAGATCTTGCCGTCTTCAGCTTTGTGGCCGGAGTAGGGAGTTTGAACCTCCGCCTACCTCCTCAAGATTCCATGTTCTTCACTGCGTGCTCTTCTGCCGTTTAATTGGATTCTCACTCTCATCTTCGACGGTCTTCTTGTTCATGTAATGGCCAGGGCCGGCTTGCCAAACCGCCTCCGCCTGTTACAGTCGAGAAATCCCCGGGCTTGCCACCGCTTCCAACCGTTCCCACGACCATTCAACTATATCTCTCTTCGGTTGCTATATGGTTTAACGGAGGCCAATAGCTCTCATCTCGATCAACAAAAATTTAGCTTTAGTCTCTCTTGTTTAAACTGGAATTAACTATGTATCTAATGGATTTTTTTATTAAATCTTTTCTGGGGTCCTTTGGATAGGAATTTTCTTCAATCCAGACTTAGATCCATGTTCTACTTGTATCTCCTTGCTATTTCAATTTGAAATAAATTCACATTTTGACAAAAAAAAATCCAAGCATGCAAAAAGTTACCATGCATGGAACTATAATATGGCTTGTTTACTTAGCTCTTTTGTTCACAAAGTTAATTTAGCAAGAGATGCGGAGGTAATCTCATCCAGCAGCTAAGCTTCCTTTGGGCATGTTTATTGCATGTCTCTTAACATGGGGTTCTTAACTTTTCTAAGAGACGTTTCTTAACTTTTAACTAAGAAAACTTAAGAACTGTCTCTTAAATAAGAGACCTAAGAGACGTCTCTTAACGGGAAAATTAAAAAAATAAAAAACGTGAAATTATAAGTTAAGAACCCCACCTAAGAGACCGTGGATAAACATGGCCTAATGTTTGTATAATTCGCTTCTAGTCGCTGCCCGTGGGCTTTGAGGAGTGGCCCTTTCCAGGATCACCGTGCTCATTTGGAGCTTTTAGCTCAGGTTCTTCAAGCACCCGAAGGAAGCTGGAGTGGATCTGCCACTTCATCGTTTTTCATCTGCACTATTTCCTCCGAGAATGTGGATGATGTTGGGATTTATACACCTTCTCAAGTGTCTATGTCCTTCATTGTTGCGGGTTACTTCTATTGATTGGGCTTTCTCATTCACTTTCTCTTCTCGTTTCTGGTTTCGGAGCTCGCTTGATCTTGTGATGGTTGGGGTCTTGATGCCTAACCGCCTCCGATTTCCGCTTTTCAGATGACTAAAACTCAACTTATAATAGTTTATGGGTTGCTAAACGCTGCCAACTTATTCTTAATCTTATGTTTTAGCTTTAATCTTGGTCAATTAGTTTGATTAATAGTCTAACTGGTTTCTCAAATATCATCCGCAAATGCAGCCTTTGCGGTTTGTAAAGGTTGTTGGCGTTTAGCAATAATCACAAAAAATGATATACATCACCTGAAACCGTTCAAAACCTCTAAAAATCAAAAACTGGTTCTTGCTAGCGTTTAAGCTAGTTCTCGCTATCGTGGATAAATAAATATAAAAATTTCTAAAAATGTTTAAATTTTAAATTAAAATTTAAAAATTGAAACATTATAAATAAATAAAAAATATTTTATATTTTAATTTAAAATCATTAACAATATCATATTTTATTTTATAAAAATTTAAACCAAGAATATTCACTATAACTTTAAACATTAATTTCTATAAATATATAAACGGAAAAATATTATTTCAAAAGTTCTAATATAATTATTCAAAATAAGTTTTAGTGAAATTATATATTTATTCTAAATTAATCTAAATTAATAAACATAGCATTATTGTTAATTATATTATATTAATTTATTCCATTTTATAATATTATGTATTAAATATTTTTATAATTTTATTATGTTTTAATATTGGTAATTTACTATTAAACCGCTACAATATCTCATAATCAACTATCACAAATATTTCGCAATGGCACTAATTTTTAAATGATGCACCAATAGTACATATCACTTAAAAACGCTAGAAACCGCAGTCACCCACATCCACAAATTCCTGCAACCGCAGTCATTCACATCCAGAAATTCCTGCATGCCTAAAATGAATCCCAATTTATGTATCTAGAGTTTTTTAAACCTTTCTGGAGACTTCTAGATGTAAACTTTCTTTCTAGCATCCTTAGATTTAACGTCTCTTGTATAATCAGCCATTTCTTATAAAATGATTTCACATAGTACTTAACATGTCATGTATCGACTCTCTCTCTAGATCTTTTAGAGAGAGAGAGAGAGTTTGTGTCTTTTCTCGACCGCCACTTCCTTTACGGTCCTCGGCTTCCCGTCCGTCGGGATGCTCTCCGATGTCCGTTAACTTTTACAAAGATGGTTTGTCGGCTCTCATATTTGGGACTCACTGTTCCTCAGGGTGTAGTTGTCGGTTTTGACTTTGACGATCCACCGGTGGTTTCGGCCGACTTCACTCCATTTTTGGCTGGATTTATTTCATCTGATCTTTGATTCTCCGTTTTATCTGATTCAGCTCTCTGATTTCCTGGATTGTCTGAAGATCTGAGCCGCTAGGGTTTTGTACGGCTTCGCCGGTTGGTGGGTGTATGGTTTCTACTGGAGCCTGGTGTACGATACCGGTTGTCTGCTCTTAGTTACCCGCCGATCAGTTGGTACCAAAGAGCTGGCGTCAGATAGTTGGAGGGTTGATGACGTGTCCGGCGGAAGGAGCGAGGATGGCGGCTAAGGCGGCGAGCTGTTCGTTTTGTTGCCTTTTGCGCTTTCTCTTGTTGGGCGAGGCGAGTCATGACGGTGTTCATGAAATCTGGCTCGACCGGAGCTGCGGCAACCGAAGTAAGGTTTGGCAAATCGCCGATAGGTGTTTCTATGGGAATCATGTTGATCGTAGTAACACTACTTTTTTCTCCACGGTAGGCGCCAACTATTTGAACCGAGTTTGGTCGGATTCCAGTAAGAGAGAAAAAAATTGCCGGTGGGTTACTTCGAAGGCATTTATTAGATTTAAAGATGTTTGTCGGTTTACAGATAAAGAAATATGCGGTGAAAACGAACCGGTGCTCGAAGAGCTGGCTGGGAAAGTATAAGTTCGCAGAATACAAGATAAGTAAAAACCTTATTTCTAGCCGCCAGGTGTGTGTGAGTGTGTCCAGATCCCCTTCTCGTTGCCTCTTTTTCCCTTATATAGACGTTCGCATTCATCTCGCTCTACGTTGGTTTGCCCTAATGGGCTTTAACTTGTCAGGCCGATCGATTGGGCCGACGAGTTAACTATCAAGTCGGGTGCTTCTAGTCGTTGTAATGTATCGACTAAAAGCAGTCTTTGTCGGCTAAAAGCAACCTAGAGTCGAGCTGATGTACTCGCTCTAGACTCTATTAGCCGAGTTGATACTCCGATTTTAATGGGCCAGGCCTGAATTCGTAGGAGCCTTGTGGAGAGATGTAATCCACCTTCTACAGATAATGATAAAAACATTAGTTCAGATACATTATTCCGGACATGAAAGAGTGAGGTATTGTACCTAGGAATGTTAATATGGGTAATTTACCCAAACCCGTTAATAATGGGTTGGGTTTTTAACCATCTAAAATTAATTGAGTCAAACATGGGTATAAAATTTTAAAACCCATATTAGGTTGGATAAATACAAAATGGTTTTCACCATTTTAACATTCTCATCAAAATATGTTATTTATTTTTTTAAAATAAAACCAAAAGAATCAATTTTCGCCCAAACCACAAAAACAGATTTACCAGTCAAAACCGCAAAAAAAAAAAATCCTTCAAAATCGGAAAACAAGTATTCCCGTAAAACAAGTTTTCCGGGCAAAATCGCAAAAACAAATTTTCCCGCCAAAACCGTAAAATTGAGTTTTCCTACCAATACCGCAAAAAATAGAGTTTTCCCGCCAAAATCGCAAAAACAATTTTTTTCGCCAAAATCAGAAAACGAATTTTATCGCAAAAACGAGTTTTCCAAGCCAAAACCGCAAAAAAAAAACAAGTTTTCCACAAAAAATGAGTTTTCTTGCCAACACCGCAAAAAATATTTTTCTCGCAAATTTTTTTACTCAAAAACCATTTTTTCCGCGAAAATCACAAAAGAGTTTTTCCGTCAAAACCGCAAAAATGTGTTTTCCGCAAAAATTATAAAAACAAGTTTTCCTGCAAAAACAAGTTTTACGGCCAAGACCGCAAAAATGATTTTTCCGATAAAACCTCAAAAACGAGTTTTACCACCAAGACTGTAAAAATAAGAAGAATAGTGTTCCCGCCAAAACCGGAAAACAAGTTTTTCCGCCAAAATCAGAAAACTCGTTTTTCTTCAAAAATGAGTTTTTCTGCCAAAATATTTTTTCACAAAACTCTGTTTTCTCGCCAAAACTTAAAAACAAGTTTTCTCGCAAAACGATTTTTCTGCCAAAATCACAATAACGATTCCCCCCCCCCCCTAAAATCGCAAAAAACGATTTTTCCCGCCAAAACTAGAAAACGAGTTTTCCCGCCAAAACTAGAAAATGGGGTTTCCCGCTAAAACCAGAAAATGAGTTTTCCCGCAAAAACCGGAAATGAGTTTTCCCGCAAAAACCATAAAAACGTGTTTTCCAACGAAAACGGGTTTCCCGCTAGAACCGCAAAAAAAAACAATTCCTGCCAATTTTGCAAAATCTTGTTTTTCACGAGAACGGTACAAGTTTGTTTTCCCATTAAACAAACCCAAGTATTAAAAAAATAAAATAATGTAAAAATTATAATACTTCTTCCGTTTCATTAGAATACATGTTTTAGCAAAAACAAATATTTCATAAAATATATTTTTTGTGTTTTCTATGAAAATATTGCAAACTTCAAAAAAAATAATTGATTTTATTGAGTTACTATTGTTCAAAAATTATTGAAACTTAAAAATTACAGAAAGCGATACATTTATTATAGTGATTTAATGGGTTTTTAATATGTGTGAAAACCCCAAAACATTTATCTTTATGAAACATTGGAAGTAACTTATAAAATTCTTAAAAACATAAAAATACTAATTTGGATATACATAGGTCAATCTATATTCTATAGGGTTATTTTATGGATTTAAATTACTAGTCTAATGTTTTTGGGTTTTTGTGTGGGTTGAGTTGGACTGGGTAATTTTACTCGACATTAACATCGCTATGTCTATGTCTTCCTATATTTCAAGAGTCGTGGTTGGATATCTCATATCTATATAAGTTGTTAGAGAAGACAACTCTCGATGTTACAACGAAAGTTCAACACATCAAAGATAGATTTGTGGGTGAGTGACCAATAAAATTGATACTAGATCTGGGTTGTAGACCAAATCCTTTACAGTTGAATTTCACACTGGCAGTAATGGTTTTAATAAGGTCCCATGCAGTTTTTTGATGGACGAGGAGAAGATAATGGTTGTGAGCTGTAATGTAAGTGGTAAGGGCATCTTTAGTGTAGGTCTTCTAAGATGGATTTCTTATTTTTCTTAAGAGACGTTTCTTAATTTGACTAAATGTTTTTTAAGAACCGTCTCTTAAATAAGAGACATAAAAGACGTTTCTTATCCAAAAAGTATAAAACAAAAGGTCAAATTAAATTAAGAACTCCATCATAAGAGACTCGGGTTAAAAATGGCCTAAGCAAGCGGAAGCCGTATAAAGAACCAAAATATGTTATTTATTTCTTAAATAAATCCAAAAAAAAATTTCCGCCCAAACTACAAAGAAAATTTACCTTCCAAAACTGTAAAAAAAAAGTTTTTCCTTCAAAATCGGAAAACATGTATTCCCACAAAACAAGTTTTCTCGGAAAAATCGCAAAAATGAATTTTTCCGCCAAAACCGTAAATTGAGTTTTCCCACCAAGACCGCAAAAAGAGAGTTTTCCCGCCAAAACCGCAAAACAATTTTTTTCGCCAAGATCGGAAAAACGAGTTTTCCAGCCAAAACCGCAAAAACAAGTTTTCTACAAAAATGAGTTTTCTCGCCAACACCGCAAAAAACTAAAAACTAGTTTTACGCCAAAATCACAAAAAAATATTTTTTTCTACCAAAATTGGAAAAACGAGTTTTCCCGCAAAAACAAAATTTCCGGTCAGAACCGTAAAATCAAGTTTTCTAGCCAAAACTGCAAAAATGATTTTTTCCGATAAAACAAAAAAAAATGAGTTTTACCACCAAGACTGCAAAAAAAAAAAAAAAAGTTTTCCCCCCAAAATCGAAAAAAGTTTTTTTCCGCAAAAACGAGTTTCCCACCAATTTTTTTTTCCAAAAAATGAGTTTTTTCGCCAAAACTGCAAAAACAAGTTTCCCGCAAAAATGAGTTTTCTGGTAAAATCACAAAAAACGATTCCCCCCCCCCAAATCGCAAAAACGAGTTTACCCGCAAAACCAGAAAACTAGTTTTCCCGCTAAAACCGGAAAATGAGTTTTTCCGCAAAAACCACAAATCGAGTTTTCCTACGAAAATGAGTTTTCCCGCTAGAACTGCAATAAAATAAAATTTTCCGCCAATTTTGTAAAATCTTGTTTTTCACCAGAACCGTACAATTTTGTTTTCCTATTAAACCAAAGTATTGAAAAATAAAAGAATATAAAAATTATAATACCTTGTAAAATTCTCAAAAATGTAAAAAATATTAATTTGGATATCCGTAGGTCAATCCATATCTATAGGGTTATTTTATGGATTTAAATTACTAGTCTAACGTTTTTGGGTTTTTGTGTGGGTTGGGTTGGACTGGGTAATTTTACTCCACATTAACATTGCTACGTCTATGTCTTCCTATATTTCAGAGTCGTGGTTGGATATCTATATAAGTTGTTAGAGAAGAAAAACTCTCGGTGTTACAACGAAAATTCAATACATCAAAGATAGAGGTGTGGGTGACCAATAAAATTGATACTAGAGCTGCGTTGTGGACCCAATCCTTTACAGTGGATTTTCACACTGGCAGTAATTGTGTTATTAAGGTCCCATGCAGTTTTTGGATGGACGAGGAGAAGATAATGGTTGTGACTTGTGAGCTGTAATCAGAATCGGTCCTAAGAAATTTATGGCTAGAAGCAAATTTAAAAAAGTGGCTATTTTTGTGAGGTTTCGAACCCTGGTTATATGAAAAAGATTATAACTTTTAGATTTTACTATTAGACTAAAGAAAAATTTAAAAAATTGTGGCTAAAAATATTTTTATAATAAAAAGGCTGGAAGCGATTGTTTCCTTTGCTTGGCCCAAGGGTCGGCTGTGGCTGTAATGTAAGTGGTAAGCCAGCGGAAGCCGTATGCATGATTGATAAATATCACACAGAATCCTCTCTTGCCATGCATGGAACTATGGCTTGTGACTTTCCGATTTGTGTTTTAGCTATTTTCTGTTGAACAATTATTGAGTTTGAGATGTGGAACTAACCTCATCCACCAATTTAGAAACGAAGAGTCCAATCATTCGATCAATGCAAACATAATGATCCCTTACAAAACTTTGATGCTATAACGGTATCATAACATATGACAAATGTTCAATTTATTGTTATAGAGTAACAAAGGCAAAAGACTCCTACAAAAAAAACAAATGAAGCACGTGTGTATGGGCCTAATATCTTTTAAGTATTAACATAAACTCGATAATCTCTCTCTTTTGCTTTTCAAGAGTTTATGCATGGAGGTCAAGGAAGAGAAACCAATGGAGAAGACGATTCCTGTGTTGACCGTGCTGAAAAAGGGAGCAATATTCGAGATACTCTTCGTGAACAACAGTCGCAACGAGGAAGAACAGATTCTGAAGGTCGGTCGACATCCAACCTGCGACATTATGCAGAGTCACCATAGCATTAGCACTCACCACTTGCAGATCCGATCTTTTCCCTCTCGTCAGAAAACTATTCATCACCGATCTATCCTCTCGTACGATATCAGATCCATTGTTTCTCCCTTTTATTTGGAATCTTGATGTATGCTTTTCGTTGGGTTTAGGACATGGGACATGGGTTAGGGGTCAGAAAGTGGAGGCATATGAGTGTGTTGAGGTGAAGGAAGGTGATGTCATTAGGATCGGTTGTTCATCAAAGCTCTATAGACTGAACTGGGTTCCCAGGAGCCTTGCGTTTCACAAGGACAATCTACTTTTGCGTACAATGATTGAAGCACACAATCAACAGGTTCCAACTTCTCTTAGTCTTGCCTGCACTATACTTGTATCATCATCATCATGTTATTTTCTTAGCATTGCAGTCACAAGCCTCAGGTGATGATATAGATGGATCATCAGTCTCTAGTGAGGATGAGGATGCAATAGACCTTTCATTGCCACTACACTTTGATGATGAGGTGAAGAATGAGCCGAAGAAGAGATCCTATGCTTCAGCAAGAAACAATATATCTAGGGGAGAGAACAAGATCAAATGGACCATTGTGTTGGACACTTCTTCTCTTCTCGACAAGGAGTCTAGGAAGCCACTGCACTTGCTGCAAGGTCTCAAAGGGACACGTCTGGTCGTACCACGAACAGTGTTACAGGAACTCAATGACGAGACTAAGCGCACTTGGAGTCTTCTCTTTAGACGAAGAGCAGATATTGCTTCCTCGGCTCTGGATTGGATCAAAGAGTGTATAGTTGATGCCAAATGGTGGATTCAGCTCCAAAGCTTATCAGAGGAAACAAAAGCCACTCATCAGTCAGAAGATCAAGTGCTCGAATGTGCACTTCTTTACCGAAACCGTAACATCTTTGGAAAACTCGTTCTTCTTAGCAACGATGTAACTCTCAAGATCAAAGCCATGGCAGAGGTAAAATCTATGAACAAGGCTATGAATATTCAGTGTTTTTTTAATAAAAGAAAAACAAAGTATTGTTTTATGATATAACGTTTTATATTCAGGATGTGATTTGCGAGACGCCGCGTGAGTTCTACGAGAGTCTGAAAAATCCGTTGTCGGAGAGGTTTATGTGGCCAACGAGCTTGCCGAGAGGAAGGACTTGGAGTCATGTTCACAACGTCGTGGTGAGAGAAAGGTACACCAACCCGACTTATTTCCCTAGGAAGAAGCCAAGTTTCAATGGAGAGAGTGGTGCAGCAACAACAGCAAAAGGCTTGAAGGTCATTATTGCTCCATAACTCTCATGATGGCCACCTTCATTGTTGATACATCGTCAATATGCATCATCAGTACACATGGAGGGGGGCTATATTGCAGTTCGAGAGCTTTTGTAATACTTTTGTATAGAATAATGACATTTTTCATATTATTACGACTGTTTTTATTGTGGAATATGAAATGCTGCCATGCATGGAAACTACGGTTTGTTTAGCCCTTGATTTATGTTTTAGCCCTTTTGTTTCACAAAGTTAATTGAGCTTCGAGATGTGGAACTTATATCATCCAAAAATTTAGAAACCAAGAGTACATTCACTCAATCAATGCAAACAAATGATGCCTCCAAAAACTTTGATGCTAATGGTGCCATAAAATTTGCCAAATGTGCTATTTACTGTTATTGGCAAAAGACTCATACAAGAATAATCTCTCTTCTCTGACGTTAACGTGATGATTGGTGCAAAAAAAAAAACATAAAAAGAGTTTGATGTAATTAATAATCCATGCCTCCCATGCCTGCTCCAGCTCCAGCTGCCTCGCTTCGTCTTTGGGAAGCTCTGCCACTACTGCTTCAGTTGTTGTCAACCGAGATGACACACTGTAAATAACAAAGTATGTTTTCAGTTTTTTTTTTGGTGTAAATGTTAAATTTTATACCAAAACTTTCTTTTTTGACAGAAGTTAAAAGGAAGACTAATAGAAGCAAGGGAAAATAAAACTAAACAACACAGAAATGGAAGAAGAAAGCAGCCCAATAACCAAGACGACATTGATACAAATAACACTAGCTTACAGGATAGACAAGAGGTACGAGCTTGACCAAGAGAAGAGCATTGCCAAATGGGAAAAGTATCTTTGATATACCATGAGACCACGCTCGGTAATTTTGGCCTCCCCGAAAACGCTGGTCGAATTGATTGATACCTTCACCACGCAGCTTTGCAAATCCCACAGTCAACTGAAGAACTGAACCACCAACCACCACCGGAGGAGGAGCACAGAACCAGAAGCTACAACCTCAACTCACACCTGAAAGCGAAGCAGCGCCTTCTGGATAGTCAAAACAAGATCACTGGAGCCACATTTATTTAATCAACTTCGGAAGTAATGCGATCCAAGCAGAAAATGGTTGTAAACACCACCAAAAACCTCCGACCTGAAGCCTCAAACCTGCAAATAGAAGCAATGCTGCACCACTACACAAGGACAATTGAACTTATGAAATGCTGGGATGTGAGCACAACCAAGCGAGCCACTGGGACGGTTAACGACTGCAACCGAGAACCGCCCTATGCTTGAAGTCTTCGAGAACCGAAGAGCAACACTCTAAGGTGAGAGAATCCATCTCCGGTGCCAAACAGAGATAAAACACACATGAAGCACGAGGCAAACTCCACAAAGAAGACCAAGGCCTTCACTCGGATAACACAGACGACGGTCGTGCAGAGGAGTTCCGAAATGAAGAAGCACTGTGAGCAGCTATCCAGGAGCCATAGACGACCACCCTTCGCAGCAACTAACTGTACTTTCACGAGCCGGAGCTGAGCCAAGTACCATCTTCCGCCTGCATACGAGACTCAAGGCTCGCCACCGTGGTAGAACAACCCACCAGAGCTCACCAGATGCCGACAAGATGCCGACAAAGAGGAGTGTGGCTCGCGACGACACCGCCGTAAACCGAGACACCACCCACCAGAGTCACATGACCTCCAAACGAACCCGGTGTAGAAGCCGAAAAATCGAATTAATGTAAACAATATAAATAAAGCGATGTTAAGGAAATATACAATTCAAAAGACGAAATGAAAATCAATAGAAAAAACATTTATGAAAAGAGTTTGGGGATTCGAGATAAATATATTTCCTTAACTCTTAATATTCGCCCGTAAGTGTGACGGCTTATGCGAATGAGAGTCCCATGATACAATCACGATAGGTTGTCACGTTGCACTCGTGATCAAGCCCTACGAACTAATAAATCTACGAAACACTCTCGACCTAATGGACTTACGCTTAGGGATTTAGATTGTTGGATTTTTCTTTTTTGTCAAACGTTCAACAATGAAGGAGAGAGACATGTTTATTTAAAGAGAACGAGGAGAGCCACTTCCCGCAACAGCTGTTGCACGTGGGAAAAAATCTCCCGAAGGTCGGGGAAAGTGAGTTACGAAACTTTCTGCCCAAGATCTTTTTTCACATTTAAAATAAATATCTTGGGCAAACAGATGAAATACGTGTTGTTTTAAGACAAACTACACAACATTTTGACACAAACATCATGTTGTTTTTGGTTCGAAAATGGGCCAAAAAAAACAAAAGTAATTTGGTCCAAAAAAAACCTTATTTGGTCTATGACCTTTCACCAAGATCCAAGACCCAAGACGAGCCAAGCCGAGCCGGCGTGGGGGGTCTTTCTCTCACCCAAGTCATTTAACTAGGGATATGGGTGTGGACATATTTATATGCATGAGAAGTGAGTCTCACCACCACCCATGTGTGACTTTTCTTCCCTTTCACATTCATTAAGTCAATTAGGCTTTTGTTATTGTGACCCAAAAGTCATTTGTCTTAACAGATTTCTAATTATTTTTATAAGCCATGGGCTTAGAATAATTGATACAACAATCCTCAACATGAATAAAAATGAATCTAAACATATGTAGACTAAATTCAGACTCGATAGACTCAAAAAATTCTATATATTATACTGATTAGACTTATACTAATGACTAGATAGACTGACTTTTCGAGAGTGTTTGCAAAAAAAATCATTGTGTTTGAGTTGGTGGCATTTTTAAGCCTTGAACCACTCATGGTTAATATATGTCGGGTTTACTTTACCAGGAGTTGAACATGATGTCTTGAACCAATCGGTGTTTTATGTAAACCGAGACAACATGCATAACGCAACTTCATTTTTTCGTAGAACTTAGTTCTCTATTGTGTTCATTGTGGCTATGAACTATTGATGGTTTTCAGGAGTGAAATTTAGAGAATATAGTCATGCATTCATTCTCCTAGAAGCAGCCTCATTTCACACTCATTAGGTGATTGACCATGAAAAATATTGAGTAATACTCCGCTTTAGAAGCTATGGAATCATTAAAAGCTTATGCTTATCCTTCTCACATTAGCACTTTTATCATCTTAGCAGCTGAGAAGAGACTACTTTGTCTTAGAAGGTCGATGATCGTTTTATTGGTATTTAGATTTTAGTTTTTTGGTTTTTAGATTTTAGTTTTTGGTTTTGCAGTAGATTTTAGTTTTTTTTTAAAACATGAATGGTTGTTTTAGATTTTGTTTTTTAGTATTTGTTAATAAAATTAATAAATAAAAAAATATTCTTAATAGTATAATATTTATTTTGAAAAAGTAAAACATAAAATCCTATTATTAAAATACAAATAAAATTATTTCAAAATGAAAACTGCAAATATAAAATAAAATTATTGTGAATCTTATATAGAAATTTTTATACTTAGTAAAGTTTATAAAAAAAAGTAAGGGGTGGAATACTCTTAATCTTAGTTAATACTAAGTACAGAAATAAAAAGATAAGAAATATAATTTTATAAGTATGAAATAGTAAAAAATAAATACTAATTCTAGTCATAGTTAGTATTAAGTAAAAGCAAAAGAATAATATTAATACAATTTATAGGTAGCAAATAGTAAAAGAAAAAAAAAATCTAATTTCTCTAAAAAGGTCAAAAGTTATTGAACAATATATATATATCGAAAAATATAAATTTATTTATTTGAAGTTATTCTTTACAAAATTATATATATATATATATATATATATATATATATATATATATATAAGTATATATATAAGTTATTTGAAGTTATTCATTACAAAAAATTATATATATATATAATTTTTTTTAATGAATAACTTCAAATAAATAAATTTTATTTTTGTCATCAAATAAATTTATATTATTGATAATTTAAAATTTTGACTGAATTATTCTGTATTTTACATCACTTTATTGTTAGATGTGTATTCCAAAAAAAGTAGCCTAGGAAATGCCTTAATTAAATGTGCTGAGGGTCGTATTATAAACATTATCTATACATACACTTATTTTTTTAAATACCCTATGGTAGTTTTTGTTGGATTGATGATTTTTTATTTGTAATAAGAATAAATGTAAAACACATTTCAAGCAAAAAAAACTAGAGAAAATTGGATTTTGGTTTTTGTTTAGAAATAGACAAGTATTTAAAAAATTAATTTCCCTAGATTTTAGGAAAATTCTCTAAAATCTTGATTGGTTTTCTAAAAACAAAAGTCAAAAACCAATCTAAAAATTACAAACAATCAACCTCGTAGATTTTGTATGATTTTGTTTTCCCTTTAAACCTACGTTTTGGGATCTCTAGTTATGATAGGTAGGGTTGCAATCAACCATCCTGATTTGTTATAGGCTTTAAACTCATTTCTTTTGATGATTTAGCAACAATATCTTATGGTAAACCTTTAGATCCACTAGGTTGTCAACCAATTTGATGTAGTCTATTGTGATTACACCATTTGAGATAAGTTCTCTAATGGTCTGATGTCATTTTTTGATGTGACGAGATTTACCATTGTAGAGAATATTCTGAGCCCGAGCTATAGCTGATTGACTGTCACAATGTATGCGTATAACTAGCGCATGTTTCTCCCACATAGGAATATTTTCCAAAAAAATTCTAAGCCATTCAGCTTCTTCTGCTTCTTTTTCTAAGGCTATGAACTCAGATTCCATGGTGGATCTGGTTAGCACTGTTTGTTTGGTAGATTTCCACGATATTGTTGATGCTCCTAGTGTAAAGATGTATCCACTTGTGGATTTTGAGTTTTTAGAATCTGATATCCACTTAGCGTCACAATATCGTTCTAAAATTGTTGGTTCTTTACCATAATAAAGCCCAAAATATTTGGCGTAGCGCAAGTAATTGAGTACTCTTGTTATACTTTTTAGTGTGTATGGCCTAGATTACATATATATCGACTAAGTAAGTTTATTGCATGAGATATATCTTGTCTGGTGCAATTTGTTAAGTACATTAGATTTCCGATCACACGTGCACACTTGTTTTGAGAAACCACTTCACCTGAATTCTTTGTCAAGTGTATTTAGGGATCTAACAGAGTTTTTCCGTACTATTAGAGTAAATTTTAAATCTCTCTAATATTGTTTGAGCACAATGAGATTGAGTTAAGATAATTCCATTTGAACTTCTTGTGACTTTAACTCCGAGAATTACATTTGTCAATCCCATATCTTTCATCTCAAATTTTGCTTTGAGCATATTTTTTGTTTGATTGATGATATTTTTATTGCTTTCAATAATGAACATATCATCTACATATAGACCAAAGGTGTCAACTTGGCGGGCCGTCCATGGGCTAACCTTGGACGGGCTATGGATGCACTCAATTAATAAATGGTCCTAGTGAAAAAAAAACTAGTTGGTCCATAATCCAGTTGGGTAAAGACCAAATAGACAATGGGTATCCATGGGCTTCCTAGAAACACGCATTTATGATTTTGACAAAAAATTGTTTATAAATTTAGTGAAAGAAACACATTTTCAACGGAAAATCAAAATTTTACGAGATTGACGAAAAATTTGATTTTCTGATTTTGGAGAAAAAAAACTTAATTTCTTGGTTTTGGCAGGAAAACTTAATTTTTGGTTTTGGCGAAAAAACTTAATTTTTGGGTTTTGGTGAAAAAACTTAGGTGATGATTGTTTTGTTAGTTTTTAGATTTTGGTTTTTGGTTTATGGATTTTAGCTTTTGTTTTTTTTAGTTTTTGGTTTTTGATTTTGCAGTAGATTTTCGTTTTTTGAAAAACTTGAGTGGTGGTTTTAGATTTTGGTTTTTACTTTTTGGTTTTTACTTTTAAAAATAATGAAATGAAAAATATTATTAATAGTAAAATGTTTACTTTTTAAATTAATAAATAAAATAGTATTATTATAAAACACATAATTTTATTAATAAATTTATTTTAAAACAAAAACTTCAAAAATAAAATAAAAATTATCTTGAATCCCATAAAGATGCAGAAATGTGATCTAGAATGCCTTCCATATAGTGAACATGAGTGTTATTATATTCTTCGTCTTCATATGAATCAGAGTCTTCAGCTGGTACATTACCAGTTGTATAGTCCGAATCAAAATCAACATCTCCTAAATTTGAGAGTCTAATAAAATTATGTTGCGCCATTGTAGCTGCAACAACTCTTCTTTGAACATGTATGTTGTACTTTGGTTTCTCTCTTAAAACTCGCCGTTTTCCTTTCCAGACACCGAAAGTTCTTTCAATAACAGAGCGTAGCGAAGAATGTCGTTTGTTAAACATTTCTTTGTAACTACTGGGTGGACTAGCTCCATCGTATTGGCTAGGATGATATTTTTCCCCTCTATATGGAGTAAGAAATCCAGGTCAAAGAGGATAACTAGAATCTCCCAAATAATACTTTCCGAAAGGTGTCGTTGGAAATTGATGAGGCCCCTCCATTGCTAGTGCTAAAACTTTTGCATCATGAGCTGATCCCGGAATATCTATATATGCATATGTAAACAACATGTCCATATTGCATATAGCTAAAACGTTCATACTCGTATCATTTTTCCTGTTCCAATATTTTTCTGAATCTTTTCCCGCAATAGTGACATGAACATGTGTTCCATTGATTGCACCTATAAATCCTTTAAAGTAAGACCAATAATTTCTATTGGATTGTAACCTAGGATGAGGTTGTGTAAGCTCATCTGGACCAGGTCTAAGCAAATGAACCGCCACTTTTTCAAGAGCACTCAACACTTCTGGAATTTTCTGCTTATGGTTTCCTGTGAGTGACCAAATATCTTCCCCACAAAACCTCTGAGTAACATTTTGAGCACATATGTTAAGGAATATTGCAACACTTTCCTGGATGCTTATATTGTCAGTTTCCTTTAGCTGATAATCCTCCTTAAGCTTTTCACATAACTGAATGTATACCCGTGGATACATTCGAATTATGTTATAGATTGTACGTCATGACCATGAAGTAACTCATATGCATATCTTCGACCGCGTTCTGGATCCAGGTTCATTCGTTCCCTTTCTATACTCACAGAATAAGGATCGATGAAGGATTCTCCAAAATTAATGCTTCCATCTTCTGCTTCATCATCTTCAAGCATTCGGTAAAATGCTTCTTTCTAACAAAGAAAACAAAAAAGTAATTTATTAATATAAATAAATATTATTTGATAAATAAGAAACATAAAATAATAAATAATTATTGAAAATCAAACATGAATTAATATCCGACAAAAGAAAATTATTCAAGATTTTAAACTTTCTTATTCAGCTTCTCGATCGATTCATGTCATTCTTTCGAGATATTTTATTCTGGCATCGTCGTCGGGTAATGTAAGATAAACACGTGCATGTGTCTCATTACTTTGAAGCACAGTCACTGCTCCCAAATATAATGAAGAGTCATACTGAAGACTTGGGAGTGTTTGTAACAAGGCAATGGCACGTTCAAACTTGTTATCTTGGGATCGTTCATAAAGTTATGTTCGTTTCATGTAGGCTTCGTTTGTCACGAAGTCATATGAAACCTTCGTTGTTCCTCGTTTAAGTGCTGAAGATGAACTACGTGAAGTGTTTTCGTACACTCGTTTGGAACTCTGGTTGTAGGAAGACGGTGTTTCGTTTTGGTTCAGTGTCATTCATTCTCGGTAACCGTCTCAGACTCGGTATTTTGATCCACTCCAGAACCTGGATAATATCCATCATCAGTTGAAATGTGTTTGCCTCCAAAAAGTTGATCCAATCTGTCGAGATCAGTGAGGGGTTGTGCCTGGAGCTTTGAAGCATCAAGTATTTCCTAAATTAAAAAAAATATTACACTTTCCTAATAAAAAATTGATGGCTATGATATTCAAAGATTACCTGAATACGATCATTCCACCATTCATCTTCCATTTGAATAGCTTTTGTGGTCTCGTGAAATGTAACTCCAGTCATACAACCCAATCGGCAATAAATGTCGTACAGTTTTTTTATAGAGTAAAACTTGTTTTTTAGTGGAAGCCATTCTGAATTTTTACATGTTGCTTCTCAAAATTCATTTCTAATTCGTGTTTTACTCTTTTTTTAAAGGACTAGTACGCCAATTTAATTTTTCTATTTCATTTTCATATATTTCAAGAAATATATGAATCATGCTATCGTTCCATTGTATTTTTTCCTTTAATATATCATACATTAATTAGTCAATTAAATTATATTATCAGTCAATTATAAATATTTATTTAGTAAATAAATACCTCTTTGCCATTTGATGATTGTCCTTGGTATGCCATACCTATAAAAAGATACATTATTAATAATTAAAATTTGTGGACCTTAATATTATAAAATAAATACTTCCCAGCTATAGATTTAAATTCAGTTCTTATGTACTTGTTGAAGAAAGTTCATAAGTATTGTTATTTTTTATTTATAATAATACATATATTTATGCCATAATAATATTTTAATAAAAACTTAATTCTACGTGTAAACATAAATAAGAACTAATTCTACATGAATGAACGATTGTTTATAAAACACAAATCAAAACATCAATAAATTAACTTTACCTTAACAAAACTTCAACCACTTCCAAATAAAAGTGTAAGAAAATTCCAAATGCTTAGAAAAGTAGAATAGTTTTAAGGTTCATGTTTACTTTGGGTGTATTGTAGAGTTGTAGAGTAGGTCTTATATAGTAGATTATTTACTCAACTTAATAATTTATTTATTTTGTAAAAAAATTGTTTTTGATCGTAAATAATTGTATGAGGAAACCACTTGAATAGGGATTTTGGTTTCTAAGAAACAAATAGTAAAAAGAAGCAAAAACTAGTTTCCCTAAAAAAATAGGAAATCTATTTGACCAAAATCATGATTGGGTAAAAAGTAGTTTTTGGAAAATCAAAAATTAAAAACTTGTGTAGAATCTACAAAACAATCAACCTCTTATTTCTTGGTTTTGGCGGGAAAACTTGATTTCTTGAATTCGGCGGGAAAACGGGATTTCTCGGTTTCGGCGGAAAAACGTGATTTCTCAGTTTTAACAGAAAAACGTGATTTCTCGGTTTTAACAGAAAAACGTGATTTCTCGATTTTGGCGGGAAAACGTAATTTCTCAGTTTTGGCAGAAAAACTTGATTTCTCGGTTTTGGGTTTTGGTGGGAAAACGTGATTTCTCATTTTTGGTGAGAAAACGTGATTTCTCGGTTTTGGCGCAAAAACTTAATTTCTCGGTTTTGGCGAAAAACTTAATTTCTAGATTTTGGCAAAAAAAACTTAATTTCTCAGTTTTGGCAGAAAAACTTAATTTCTTGGTTTTGGCTGGGAAAAAAAATTTGATTTCTCGATTTGGCATGATTTCTCAAATTAAGATATGAGCATTGAAGAGTTTGAACGTTATAAATCTCACCCCGCTTCATCACAACAATATGGTGAAAAATTATCACGCTCGTTAACTTCAAGACTCAAAGCTGATCATAATCTGCTTTCTATAAATATAGCCTTTAGGTGCCAATATTTTGGCCTTGCTTGAAGCTGTAAAATCGTCAAAATTTTCAAAGTCTCTCTTGATTTTACTAATAAGATAAATCTCAAAATGTGTGGATCTTCGATTAATTATCTGCAGAAATTGCTGCAGTTGCTTATGAACTTGGAACATTTCCAATCACTCAATATAATCACTTCTTCTCTTGTATGAAGCATATCGAAAAATATGAAGCATGATAAAATACACAAAATCTGATGCAAAAAGGAAGAAAAAAACGAAATATGTACCTTTTCAATTGGGTGCAAGTCAACTTCGTTCTCAAACGGTGTGAATATTATAACCAACAAACCAATTTTAGAAATAGTGAATGGAACCAAAAAATAATAATGAGTGGAGTTGTTGCAGATAATTTAGAGATTTACAATTTCTGAATGAAGGTAGAGAAGTTTTAAAGTTTATCGTAAATAATATATAGTGAAAAACAAATAGTTTTAAAGTGCGTGGCATAGTGGGTGTAGTGTGAGAAAAATTAGGGATTCCAGATGATTTTTTATTTTATTTAATAGAAATCAATTTTTAAGAGGAAGTTATTTCTTGAGATTAATACATTTCGATCAATTCACATTTTTTTTCAATTTTTAAAAATGTATAATACAAGCCATGTGGCATGATATGATTTTTGAGCCTTAGTATATAAGAGATAACAAACATGAAACTAAAAAAAGCCCTACTTTCAATCTAAAGACCCCCGACGTTTACTTCTTCCTCCACAGATCACAATGATAATATCCGATCTTCTTTCAGATTTGCTAGAGGAAATACTCTCTAGGGTTCCAGCAATGTGTATGAACAACTACGATATACTTGCAAACGATGGAACGCTTTATTCAAAGACGGCGGATTCAACAAGAAACACTTCGGTAAAGCTGCAAAGCAGTGCTTGTTTCTCACGTTGAAGGAATCTAGTATTTTCTTAGAGAGCGTTAGTCTCAACGTTGCTACTCAAACTAAGGTTCAACTTAGCCTAAACTTGCAATGGTTTGTTGTGGACAAGAGAATCGTGATTTGGAATCCATGTTTAGGAGAAAGTAGATGAATAAACAAACCTGATTACGAGGGATACTCACGAAAACAACAACTTTTGTCATAGCTACAAAATCGTGAGTTGGTACGATAGATCCAGATGGTGTAGCTTTGAAAGGAAATGTTTACTGGCTTGCTTCTGATAAAAAAGACAAGTCTGAATCCTTGCAATGTTTTGATTTTACGAGAGAGCGGTTTAGACGTATATGTGTTCCTACATTCCAGAGTCGTGGTACGATGATGTGTATATCAGATTTTTGATAGACGAGGAGAAGAAAGTGGTTGTGTGCGGTAATTTAAGTTTTGAGTCAGGGGAGGATGTATTTACGATTGATAAATATAACACGGAATCCTCTCTTGTAGTAACCACAGAGGTATCATGTTCTCCATGCATTTACAGTTATGTTCCAAGTTTGGTTCAAATCCCAGCAAAGTTGAGGCAAAAATAAAGTTTTTGTAGACATTAGCTTGTCGTTTGATTAGTTTACTGACTTCACCTATTATGCTTCCTTCCTTTCTTTCATTACACTATAAGCAGCAGTGTTGTTTAGCAGATGTTGTTCATCTTTATTTGTGTCTGCAGAACAAGTGAGGTTTCATTTCTTGGAACTAACATCTTTTTCACATTTATTGAGACTAACTACTGCAGTGCATGAGTCGCATGTAAACTGTTACTACCATGCTTGGAACTACCGCTTGTTTAGCTCTTGATTTGTGTTTTAGCTCATTCATTTCACAGTTAATTTGAGGTGCCTACACAAATTCAGAAACTAAGAAGAGTCCATTCACTCAATCAATGCAAGCAAATGATGCCTCCAAAAACTTTGATGCTAACATTTGACATGTGTGCTATTTATTGTTATTGAGCAACAAAAGCAAAAGACTCATACAAGAATATTCTCTCTTCTCTCACGTTAATGTGATGATTGGCGCCAAAGAAAAAACAGAAAAAAGAGTTCAGTGGTGTAATTAATAGTCCATGCCTCCCATTCCACCCATGCCTGCTCCAGCTCCAGCTGATTCACTTTCGTCTTTGGGAAGCTCCACCACGACTGCTTCGGTTGTTGTCAACAAGGATGATACACTTTAAACAATGAAAATAAACATGGATACTTTCAGTTTTTACTCGAGACATATCCAAACGAGAATAAGTATTGGCAGACTATTGATTACCTTGCAGCATCAACCAAAGCGGTCCTGATAACTTTCAGAGGATCTATGATACCAGCTTTCACCATATCCACATATTCACCTATTTTTTTCTCCAGAATTAGCTAGAGACTAAAACAAATCAAAGAAAGTGAAGTTGAAAAAAGATATTTAGCTCACCTTTAGCAGCATCATAACCAAGGTCTGTGTTATCTTGCTCCAAGAGTTTGCCAACAATAACAGCACCTTCCACTCCAGCATTTGAAGCAATTGTGTGCACAGGGGTCTGGTAAAACGAATATCCGTTAAACTTGTTATTAACAATTATCAGATCAAAGATGTTCTTCGCTTTAAAATTATAGTAACCTTCAAAGCGTTCTGGATAATCTGCACACCAATCTTCTGGTCGAAGTTGGCTGTTGGAAGTTTCTCCAACTCCCTCGCTGCGTATAGAAGAGCCACACCTCCTCCTGCAAGTGTTTTGATTTGTAAGAACATCTGGCAAACTTTTTAGCTTTATGTGGAAAGTATTCCGCGCTGGAGGCAGCAACATACCTGGCAAGATACCCTCTTCAACAGCTGCTTTAGTAGCATTCAACGCATCTGTCACCCTATCTTTCTTCTCACCAACTTCAGCTTCACTTGCACCTCCAATCTATTACCCAAAAACCCCCAGAGTTCATAACAAGCCACAAACCATACAGCTACTGTTTACTGCTGAAGCATTTTTAAAATAAACCAACCTTCAAAACTGCAACTCCTCCTGAGAGCTTAGCCAACCTTTCTTGCAGTTTCTCCTTGTCATAATCTGAAGTGCTCAGTTCAATTGCTGACCTTATCTGTTAGTTGCAATAAGAAGCAATTAGAACAATAACTGTTTCACATCTCCCGTTTATATTTCAGTTATCAGGGCACAAGGCTAACAATTACCTGCTCACATCTTTCCTCAATGGCTGTCTTGTCGCCGGCTCCATCAAGAATAACAGTGTCGTCCTTGGAGACAGTAACCTACAAAGAACCAGACATTTGTCCACTACAATTAAAATCCCAAAAGGATATGTTGGCAACCCCATAATCAGATCAATCTAATCTCATACTAAGAGCTACCATCTATTTACATTAGAGAGATTTCAAAGACTTACTCTTTTGCAGGTCCCTAGCATGCCCAAGTCAACCTTCTCCAGATTCATGCCGAGCTCATCCGTGATAACCTATTTCAAGCCAAGTCAATATTCTTTGACTTCAAAATGACTGTGGAATTCACAGACACATAATGCAACGAACGTTTTACCTCTCCACCAGTAAGGGCAGCAAGGTCTTGCAAATTGGCTTTTCTATTCTCTCCAAAGCCAGGGGCCTTAATGGCACAAACCTGTGGAAAGGTAAACAATTAGTCTCAATCAATCTAAAGAAGAAGATTAAATTAGAAGTTTCAGTTGTCTAAGTTTCAAACCTTGATTCCAGCACGTAGCTTGTTAAGGATAAGAGTTGCAAGAGCTTCACTTTCCACATCTTCAGAAACAATCAATAGCGGTCTTTGTCTCTATAAGTTTTTATTTGGACAAACAAATGGCTAAATCAAATTAGATACCTTTCACACAACACAACATTTACAAAAGAGAATGATTCCAAATTTAATATGTGAAGAAGATAAAGCATACATACCTTCATAGCCAACTCTAAAACTTTCACTATGGAGTTGATGGAGGAGATCTTCTTCTCATGAATAAGAATAAGAGGCTCTTCCAGTTCCTGCATATTGAGTCAAAACTCTGTCAACTCCAGAATTGATTTGAAGTATCAAGAAACTACACTGAGTAGTTGGAGTAAGAAACTTACACATTTTTGGGTCTTCTGATTGGTGATAAAATAAGGGGATGTATAACCTCTGTCCAGCTTCATCCCTTCCACAACTTCCAACTCGTTAATCAATGTCTTTCCGTCCTGCATATAATTTCACTCATAATAAGTGGTTTGGCCAATCTATCAGCAATCATTTCAGCCAGTCACTCACTTGGATTGTGATTACACCTTCTTTGCCAACCCTCTCCATAGCCTTAGCGATCAGTTCACCAATCTCCCTCTCTCCATTAGCAGAAATGGTCCCAACCTGAGCAATCTCTTCAGACGTGCTGATCATCCTAGCCCTGCTTTTAAGGTTAGTCACCACAGCATCAACTGCCATGGAAATACCTCTCCTTAGGTCCATTGCGTTCATTCCTGCAGCAACTGACTTGCAACCTTCGGTGAATATAGCCCTGGTGAGTACAGTAGCACAAGTAGTACCTGCAGGACAAGTTCAGAAAATTTCAGTAAGAAACATCAGAATCAAGTTAAAGAGCAGTGGATAACGATGTTACCATCGCCAGCAACGTCATTAGTAGCATTAGCAACTTGCTTGACAAGACTAGCACCAACGTTCTTGACTTTATCCTTGAACTCAATGCTTTTAGCAACGGTGACACCATCTTTAGTCACTTTAGGAGCGCCCCAACTTTGCTCAATCACAACATTACGTCCCTGCAAAGTTAGCATCACAGAACGTGAGTCACAACATTAACAGTACAGACCAAACTAGCAGTTAGAACACAGACACATCATTAAGTACCTTGGGACCCATAGTGACCCTAACAGCATCAGCAAGCTCTTCAACACCCTTAAGCATCAAAGCACGAGCTTCAACACCGAACTTAATCTCTTTCGCTGCATAGTTCCTGCTCCAGCTCATTCTGCTGGATACCTGAGCAGGCAAGTTACTAACAAGACCAAAGACAAACAGAGTTAGATGCCAATGCAGAAACAGTACCTGTCGTGTGTTACTTGCAATCCTGAGAAGAGAGAAAATGAGAAACCAAAAATCAATATAAGAAATTGAGATGAAAGCCTGGATCGAGTTAGTTAGTTATTGAGTAAGATGAGTTTCTCACCTAGCCTTGGAGGCGAGATTGGAAACGAAACGATACATGGTGATTGAGGAGAATGAACGATGATTCAGGCGAGAGATGGATGAAGAGTCGAGGACTTAGAGCATCTCCAAGAGGCCCTCAAACCCTCAAATTTTGAAGTTTTTTACTCTCCAAGAGACCCTCAAACCCTCAAATTTTGAGGGCGTGAATAGTGAAACCTCAAATTTGAGGTTTCACTATTCAAGCCCTCAAAACACTATTTACTTTACATTTTACTCCTTATAAATTTATAATTTACATATATTTGTAATAACATTAATTTTCTTATCACTTTAATCCTTATGACTATATTCACTTAAATATTCAAATATATCTTATATATGTATATATATATATATATGTATTATTAATATATAAAATATATAAAAATGTTAAAACTAAAATAAAATAAATAAAAATAATATTACTTAAAAGATATTTATTATTTTACAGAAAATTATATTACATTGAAGAAATATTACAAATTAAAGATCAAAAGTACAAGATTAAATATTTTACACTAAATATTACACACATATATATTGTATTGTAATAAATTGTATTTATAAATATTGTGTTTTATATTTTCAATATGTATATATTATCTATTTCTATAAAGTTTAAAGATTATAATTAATTTATATTAAAGTTGAAGACTAAGATACAAATTACATAAAACTTTAAAGATAAATTTGAGGTTTCTTCTTGGAGTATATCACCCTCAAATCTTCATTTTGAGGATTCTCCACCCTTAAAATGAGGTTCCTTCTTGGAGATGCTCTTAATAAACGAAGGAGAAGGCTCTAGAAGCAGCTGCGACTTCCCCTTTTTAGGGTTTTACTTAATTTGAAATTAAAATTTTGTTACTAAACCCATATTTTCCTATTTAATTTCTGGAACCAAACATTTGTGATATTATTTCTACTGTAAGGATTTACCGAGACTGACGCCATTGTTGCTCGACAATTCCAGAAGGTAACCCATCAGTGAATTTTTTTTGTGCTACCAATTCGAAACAGAAGAAGAGAAAAATTATAGGCATGTTTAGCTAATGACTCAGCTTCTAAGTTTAAGCTAACCGATCACTAAATTACATTCCAAAAGGTGACACCTACACTGGAGCCTCCAAACACATTGTAAATACCAGTTTCTGAAATACCAATAAGCATCATAGATTTTACACTATTTTTACCATAAAATTTATTAAGCCAAAATATTAAAGACGTTTTTTTTTCAAGACACTATGATCAAAAATTTATTAATTTTTTCAGTTCATTCAAAATTTCTTAAGTTTTTGCTTTTTATTTTGTTTTTAAAATAAAGGGAGAATTTGGTTAATAATCAAACTTGGATTGGAAATTAAGTGTATGTCATTGATTTTGACAGAATTAGGAAGTTAACATTTATGTTATTTTTATCCGGTAATACCCTCTGTTGGGACAAGTCTCCAGTTAAAGTGAGAGGTGTAGATGATGTCGACGAAAAAAAATATAGCCCAGATTTAACATTTACTGTTGAGAAACTATGACAAGGAAGTTAGCCACGTCACAAACCCTAAATACTATTTTTAAAAAAATCATAATGTTCTATTCCATATCACTAAAATAGAATAGGACACCAACCTCATCCTAACCCCTAAATAATAAATCGTATTCCAACCCCAACCTCAAACCCTAAATACTAAACCTTAATTAATAAACCCTAATCCCAAAGATAAACTCTAAATCCAAATATAAATATAAAACTTAAACTCAAATAGAATAGAACAAACTATATAGCATACTACATATTGGTAAAATTATGAAATGTGTATGATTGCATGAAAAAGTTAATGATGATCCCAACCTCAAACCCACATTCCAAATACTAAACCCTAAATCCTAATCACTAAACCCAAATAGAAACCAAAAATTCAAATATAAACATTAACTCAAATAGAACAGAACAAAATAAATAGAATAATACATATTGGTGAAACTAAGAAATATCTATGATTGCATGAAAAAAATTAATGTTGACCCCAACCCGTAAATGACCCTAAACACTAATCACTAATCTCAAACCCAAATACAAATCATAATATATGTTTATAATACTTTAAATAAAATTAAAATCTAAAAATAGTATTTCATATTTTGTAATATCAAACTCTATAGAATAGACTTGTGAAGTTTGCATTATAGAGAAGATTGATGGCGGAAAAAATAAAAATTGACGACATCATAAGATATTCAGACTGACTGTATCGAAAGAAATTAAGATTGACGGCATTAGAGAAAAGAGGTGGAAAAGACAACATCATATGAATATCATTCCATTCAACATCACATTGTATTCTATTTTATTTGATGTCATAATACATTCTATTCCATCTACGTTTAACTATACTATTTCTCTTTACAAAATCATATAAACACGAATATAAAACACATATACACACCGATACAAAACTCATATCAATAGAAGATGAAACAACAAATAACAAGATTGAATCCTCATTTTCAAGCATCAAATGAAATATAACATATAGTTCATAATATATTAATAAACATTGCAAATCAGAAAAAGTCAAATTTGAAAGGAAGACAGTCTGTTCTATTTCATAAAATAGCATAGAAATACACTCCTTGTTCATCTTCTCCTCGTCTTCGAACCCGAAACCAAAACTTACAGATTTTCACGTTTTGTCTTCATTTAGTGCTAAATCTTGGATTGGGAAGATGGATGCACGTAGTTGCAACACTGTGGTCGCGAATTTAGATTTCAGAATCAAATCCTTCGACTCTCTTCTCCAACGAAGTCCTCACAACCGACATGCTCCTCCAAAATTCGCTGATGGAGATGTACTCGGTGGCTTCGGGATCGCATCTTTAAAATCGATCTTCTCCTCTATAAAACTTTACCAGGAAGGATGTTGGTGGTGTCGGGCTCGTGAAATTCTCAGAAGTAATTTATTCATCTTCACAACTTTACCAAATAATTATCTTCAGAGTGGTGTGGAAGAAAGAGTGGCCACGCTTTACTTTCTACTTTAACTAATTATAATTTAAATTTATTTTTGTTTCAGGTTTCACCGGTTAAAGACAAGGGTATAAGTGCATTATTACATAAAATATGTATTATATGTGATCAAGTTAGGTCAATTCGTCATCTAATGAATTATAATATTTTTGTACGTTATAGGGTGCAATTTCCC